>ML104392.1:118449-180135 GCA_003697995.1 Taxidea taxus jeffersonii
CCCCCCCGCCGGCTTCTGTAACACGTGACTGCTAGTGTAGGGGCTTAACACAACTCTGGTTCAGTGTCTTAAAGATCAGGAAGTCAAAAATTTTGAAATAGGGCTTAGATCAAGGGGTTGACATGGTTGTTTTCCTTCTTGAGGCCCCAGGAGAGAATCTGTGCCCTTGCTTTCCCAGCTTTTAGAGGCTGCCTGAGTTCCTGAGCCCTGGACCCGCTTCCATCTCCTGGGCCAGCAGTCATGACCTTTGACCTCTGCTCCGACCCTCCTGCCTTCGCCCTTCCCTCACCGGGACCCTTGTCAGTACACAGGCCTCTCCATCTTGTGCTCCCCTGACCATCCAGGTTAATCTCCCTGTCTCAGAGCCTGTGATTGAAAGACTGGGCAGAACCCCTTTGCCATGCAGGGATAACACACTCAACAGGGTTTGGAGGTCAGGTTGGGGACCTCATGGGGTGGGGGTGTCCCCATTCTGCCTACCAGCATAGGATCAGAGTGTTAGACTTGTAGCAGGGATTGGAAGGATTCCACCCCTTGACTGAGGTCTCTCTTGGGGGCCAGCCCACCGTCTGCTCAAATCCTGTCCTTCTATTTGCCACCTGAATGACGGGACAAGTTTCTTACCCCACTGGCCTTTGTTAATCACCAGTAAAACTGGGATGCCATGTTGGCAGATGCATCTCACGGGTATATCTATGTCTGCAAAGCGCTGAGCAAAAGCCTGTCGCACGAGGGTTGTGCTCCGTAAGTCATAGTTCCTTCCCTTTTCTTTTTTTAAAGGTTTATTTATTTTAGAGCGGTGGGGGGAGGGGCAGCGGGAGGAGGAGAGAGAGAATCTCAAGCAGACTCCCCGTGGAGCACAGAGCCCAGTGCGGAGCTTGATCTCAGGACCCTGAGATCACAACTTGAGCCGAAATCAGGAGTCAGATGCTCAACCGACTGTGCCACCTGGGCGCCCCTTTCCCTCCTTCCTAACTAGTATGTATCGGGCAGGGACACTGGGGAGTTGGCACAGGGTCAAAGTTTGCTATTAAAGACCTCATCAGCTTTGGGCGTCAGTTATTTTTTTCCCTTCGTCTATAGATGAGGGCTTCTCAGAAGGGTTTCCATGGCACTCTTGGAATCTATAAGTGTGCTCTCCAGGGTCGGAGAATCCTCTGGAAGAATTTTTAAAATTTGGTGTTTCCATTTGATCCTAGTGAAATCACCCAAGCTTGTTCCAGGCTGTCTGGGGGCCACCCCTGCCCCCATGCCGTGAACAGGTTCGCTGTCTGCAGTGGTATTTTTCTACTGGAGCTGGCCCCAAGTCTCCCCCCGTGATTGTCACGCACCGCGGAGAAAGAAAAGTTCGTCCTGCGTCTGTAACGGATTGCCACGCGAGCAGGGATGGATGACTGAACTGGGCAGCAGTGTGGACAGCGGGAAGGGGCCGAAAGTGGATTTGGTGGGTGGAGCTTGGGGCCAAGGGCAGGGCGCTGCCCAGCCGAGCTCCCTGGGTACGGGTGGAGCTGTTTGCTGCTGCGGGGACGGGGCCTCTTCTGCTTGATTCCAGCAGCTCCTCTGACGGGGTCGCGCCTGGAACATCCTGGTGGTCACGATGCGGAGTACCCCCCTGAGTGTGCTTGCGCCAAAGTTAAGGGAACCCCAGGGCAAGGTGGTCAGTGCTAGGGTTTCGGTGAAATAGCGAGGTCTTCTCGGATACGAATGGCTTTCCTTTGGATTTATTTAGGGTTACACTTCGTGTTTAATTTAGAAGTTTGTATCAGACCTGGATGTGTGAGTACATTCTATCTTGTTTTAGGCCATACATGTGAAATCATGTTGCAATAGACCTGATTTGTCAGGGCTCATTTTGGTAGTGACTTACTGGATACTTCATTCCCATGCCCTACAATTCACCCGTTTCAGGGACGTAATTCATTGGTGTTTAGTCTGTTCCTAGCGTTGGGCAACTGTTACCCCAGTCAGGTTTAGAGCATTTTCATCACCCCAAAAAGAAATTATGCTCCTTAGCCAGCATTTCTCAGTCTCTCCCCTGAGGCCCCCAGCCCTAGGCAACCACTAATCTGCTTTCTGTCTTCATGGATTTGTCTATTCTGGACACTTCCTAGAAATGGCATCCTATGACACACAGCCTTTTATGTCTGGCTTCTTTGATTGCATATCATGTTTACAAGCTTCATTTATGTTGTGGCATGGATCAGCATTTCATTTCTTTTTATTCCCAAATAATATTCCCCAGTATGGATATAGCACAAATCACGTATTCATTCAAACACTGAATGTTTGCGAGAACATTTCTTGTTTTCTCTAAAGGGGGGGCCGGACTTCATTGAACTTCAGAGACCACTTGATGTGGCTTGAGCAGCGAGTGATGGGTGGGGTATAGCTGTCTTCTCAGCCGGAGGAAGAACAAATCATTGCTTTCATAGGGGAACTGGGGCGAGGCACTCTCATCGATATGAGGCATGGTGTGCCGAGAGCAGAACCTAATTTTTTTTCCTGTACTCATTAAGGAAAAAATGTATTGACTCCTTCTATGAGTCAGTATTATTTTAGGTGCTGGGGACACAGCAGTCCACAAAACAAAGCCCTTGTCTGCCTGGAGTTTCATTCTGGTGGTTGGAATTGGAGGTAGGGGAGGAGGCCATTTACATAGTGTATCACATGTGAATTCTCTGCAGGAAGACAGAGCAGAAAATAGGATAGATAGTGTCAGGGGAGAGGGGGTGGGTGCTGTTTTATATGGAGTGTTGGAAAAGCCCTCTGCATTATGGAGACCTTTGAATCACAAGAGATGTGAATATGGAAGGGAGGGAGGACCATGTGAATATCTGAAGGAAGATACCCAGACGGGGCAGGGGCAGTAAGTGCAAAGGCCCTGGGGCAGGAATGGGCTTTGCGGGTTCAAGGAATAGCAAGAAGGTCAGTGTATCCAGAAACTCATGGGTCCCAAGTAGGGACGGTAGAACATACCTCATGAGAATCTGGTTCACTTAGTACCTACTGAAGTCCTGCCCACACATGAGAAAATGCATTTATCTTTCCCCTGAACCTATACTGGACTGGAAAGTCACTCTGCACGAGAAGCTTTGGTTCTGCTCCTAAGGCGAGCGATTTGGGAATGAGTTTAAAACTGGGGCAGGACTGCTAAATGCATTCCCCACCAGCAGAGGAGTTAGGAAGAATCAGTTATCATCAAAGCCAAATGCCTTTTTGCTTTGAAATAAGCTGTCTTGATTACAGCTGTTTGTGCTCAAGAGTAAGAAATAATGTAATTGTGTTTCCACAGGAGCATTTGAATATTGCCCAGCCCAGTTCCCAGATTCTTGCATGACCTGCTTAGTGTCCGAAGCGGCAGTGTTTCTCCATCACACCAGGAGGTTAGGAAGAACCCCACTTCATTGCTGCGACACCGGCCAGTCTTTGGGGACCCATTTGTTCAGGTTTCTGCCATCAGTAACTGAGCAGCCACTCCTCGTTTTGAGGGCTTCTTTGGATTTTTAAGTATCCGTAATCCTTATCATTTTAACCAATTGTAACTGTAAACTCAGTGGCATTAAATATGTTTATAATTCTCAGGATGCCTGGGTGGCTTAGTCGGTGAAGCATCTGCTTAGGTCATGATCCCAGGGCTCTGGGATTGAGTCCCTCATCCGTCTCCTTGCCCAGCGAAGAGCCTGCTTCTCCCTCTGCCTGCTGCTCCCTCTGTTTGTGCTCTCTCACTCTCTGACAAGTAAATAAAATCTTGAAGATGTTCACAATTCTGTGCTCATCAGCACTATCTGTATCCAAAACCTTCTCATGGTCCCCACCGTGAGTCCTGGGCTCACTAAACAATAATCACCTCTTTTCGCTTGGCCCCTGGTAGCCTCTATTCTGCCTGCTGTCTCTACGATTTTGCCTTTCCCAGAATCCTCCTGTAAGCAGAATCTCCTACAATATTTGCCTTTCTCTGACGTATTTCACTAAGTATGATGTTTCCAGGGACCATCCATGGTGTAACGTTGTCCAATTTTGGCCCTGTTAATTGAGTAGCACGCTGTTCTGTGATGTCTTGCGCTCAGCATGTCATGCAGGCTGTACTGTGTGACTGTTTCCTCTTTGGATCCTGAGCCGCGCACTTGAGGACGGGGATGTGCAGCTCGGTTCACTGAGGACCTGAGCTGCTTGCCAAGGGGAACCCTCAGACCCCTGCGGAGCGGCCCGATCCGTTCCTTAGGAGTACTTCCCAGTTAAGTCCATGTTCATGTCCATTGTCCTCTAATTTAAGCCTCCAGGAACCCCATAAAAAGCAGGTCTTACCCTTGCTTTACAGATAAGGGTCTGCAGAAGGGAAGTAACTCACTCAAACTAATGACACTGCTGTTGTCCTTATCAGTAATGACCACATTTGAATAAAGACTGTGCCGTGTGCTGTGTCACGGTGTCAGGCTCCAGCAAAGAGCTTCGTGAGTGTCTCCACAGCTCCGTGCATATGCATGGTCATGGTCCCATTTTATAGATGAGGAAACTAAGGCCCAGAGAGGCTCACTCGCTTTGTCCTGAGTCACAGGGCTGGGAAGGGGGGAATCTGGGATTCTGTCCAGAGCTTGGATGTGGTATGGCTGTGTTGTCAGAACCACTTACTCGGGGCTCAGACGTCCTCCAAGGACGTGCTGCTGGGCCCTGTGTTACCAAACGTCGGTCCATGTCCTCTGTGTCCCTGATGGTGCCTTTCTTCAGCCTGGGAGTTCTGCCAGACAGTGTACAGCGCTGGATGTAAATAAGGCCATATTTGATTCTTATAAACTTCTCTTTAGAGTTTGAGACCCATACGTCCTGACACCCCCACTTGGATGTCCCAGAGGCACCTCCAATTCAATATGTCACACATGGAATTTGTCATTCCCACAATCTCTTCTCTTTGCTGTGAAGCCTCTCCCCTGAGTCTGGTTTTCTCCTCACGTTTGCTTATCTCCCTGCAGGCATCTTATCAGGAACGGAAGCCAGAAACCTCAGGGTCACCTTACTGACCCCACATCAGTCACCCCTACTGATGGAGCCTCTCGAATAGTGCTCAGATATGTGTCCCCTGTGAACCCCTACCCGGGGACGAGGGCCATATCCTGTCACCGCACACCCCATCGCAGGAGCCCCCGCGCGGTGGCCGAGCGCCTGGCTGGACCACACCCTCCCCGTCCCCCGCACGGTGGCCCAGCTCCTCTGTTGAAGGCGGGTCTGTAGGAATTGTCCTGCTCAAAACCATTTGGTGATGGTTCATCGCCTGAGGGCTGGAGTCTGGAGCCTGTGCGAGACATACAGGGTTCTGTGGGGACCCTAAGGCCATGGGGGGGTCCTGTTGGGGCCCGCCTCTGCTCCTGCTCTTCACCCCTGTCTGGGAAGTGCCCCTTTCTCCATAGGGTGGGAGTCTGTCCCACAGGGACCCTGCGGAACTTCTGCTCGTCTTCCACACGGCGGCGAGCATTCGTCCCTTCTGGGAGCTCTCCTTCTACAGAGACCTCGGTCTCTGCATTTGCCGTAATGTGTTTGTCTCCCCGAGGGCATGGACTGTGGTCAGCCTCCCGCGAGCCAAGGGGCGAATCTCTCAATGGCTCTTTCTTCTTTGGGAAAACAGGAGCAGTGTCACCCCTGTGGGAAAGAAAGGCAGGGACGGGTGCCTGGTCCGTAGCACTGCCCGGCCTGTGATGGGTGATACAGTAGTTGTGAGAGTCTCCTGTCCTTTCCCGCCATGGATACGACTGGACAGGAGCCTTGTCCCCTCTCCACGCTGCTACCATCTGTTAGAATGTTTCCTTCTGAGTTGTTTGGGGCTTGGAGGCAGGAGCCCTCGGTGGGTTTCCTGCTTCATGGCTGGGACTTAGGGGAAGTTAATTTCTCTGAACCTCAGGCTCCCCCTTGTAAAGTGAGGGGCATCTTTGCAAGGTCACCTTGTAGCTCTTCCCTGCAGCTTAGAGGACCCACGATGTGGGAGGTTTTGTAAATCGTCAGGTGCACACGCAGATGGGTTGTCAGACCCAGAAGGTGGCGAGATCGGCCGCATGGGCCCCGGGCCGGTACAGTCTCCTACCCGGTATGGGATCTGGTGCTTCCATTGCCAGGTCTGGGTGGAAAACCTGCTGTGTCTGCCTATTCTGTATGGGCCCTAGTCCCCTGGCCTTTTGGTGGTGTGAAAAATAGCGGGACAGCTGCCGCTGCCATCCCCGTGCTCTCGCTGCCCTGTCCTCAGGGTCCGTGGAGAGGCGTCTCCCCACGTGGCCGTCGGCTGCAGGAATGACAGATCCCTTCCCCACAGTGGACTCAATCCTGCTAACCAGTAGGAATCCTCCTTGTTAGGGTGATATTAGCAATTTCCCCACCTACTAACCCTCTTGAGGAGATCTGGCATTCTTGCTCGCTGCTGTTAATGGTCTCCTCACCACAGGGCTTGCTCAGTCACTGGTGTGCACATCCTGGCTTTCATCGGCAAAGTGGATCTTTGTTTAACCTGGCCCAGGAGGAGCTGGAAGAGAAGGCACTTTGAATAGTTCGGGGTGTCTATTCATTGTTAATATTTTAAAACTTGATTTGGTGCCTCCTTCATTTTTTTTTTTTAAGATTTATGTATTTTAGAGAGAGCGTATGCACATACAAGCGGGGGGGGGGCAGAGGGAGAAGGAGAGAGAGAATCTCCAGCAGACTCCATGCTGAGCACAGAGCCTGACGCAGGGCTCGATCTCACGACCCTGAGATCATGACCTGAGCTGAAATCAAGAGTCGATGCTTAACCAGTGGAGCCACCCAGGCACTCCCTTAATTCTTTAGGGGCATGGGTCGAAAGCCACTTCATGGGAAATCCAGGAAAGAACAGGGAGGGAATGGTTTCATTTCTTCTAGGTACATGGATACCCCCACCATCAGACACGTAGCAGCAAGAGTCTAGGTCAGATATACCCATGACAGCAAGTCGATCCTTGCTCTTCACTAACAGGTGCTGTTCCAAGCCCTTGGCCTGGGTGCCTCTTTATAGAGGAGCTTCAGTCACTCGGCCGAGGTCACACAGTCAGTCAGTGGCCAGGAGTCTGGCTCCAGCACCTGGGCTCCTCACTGCCACGCTGCTGCTCTAAGGCAGACCGACATTCCCACCCCCACCCCCCCACCCCCGCTCTGGATCATCTGAAGGTGGACATCGTGTGTGAGCAGAGTGTGGCCTTGACCTCCCTGCCCGGCCTCCCCCTGCACAGAGTCGGCGGCCGTCTGCGTTTGCTGCATCCTGCAGATGCTGGACCCGTCCCGTCTCTGCTTCCCCTGAGCTGCTGGTTGAGCCGGTTTGCTCGGGTAGGGCTTCCAGACCAACCTGTTCTCCCCGGGTCCTCGCCATCTGCTGGCTCTGCTGCGGGAACAGCTGATAAACAGAGTCAGGCTGCTGAGAGGGAGAGTGGGACAGCAGGGTCCCCGTGGAGGCCGCCTGCTTGTGGGAAGAGCCAAGGCTTAGAAATCCTTGTGCGGTCGATGAGGAAGCTGTTGTCCTGATGAGGCTTGTGGGCACACGTGTCAGGTTGTCTCTCCCTCCCTCCTGAAAGGGCACGGGATGCCGCTAGCAGCTGAGGCCCTCCTTGGGTAGGTGTGGGGCAGCCCTCTGCCTTTTCCTGCTGCTCAGGGGCCCTGGCTGGACTCTTCTCCCGGCACCTGCCATCTTCTGCCCAGGCCCGCCCCTCCCTCCGCACCCTTCTTCAAACCTGATTAGATGTCGATGTTGGCTTGCTCATGTGGCCTTCATTTAGCTGGGATGACACTTAATTTAGGTAAGAGTTTGGCTGCTTTTAAACTGAACAACTATTCCCCCCAACGGGCTAGTGTGGAGTCAGTAGCCAGGTTGCTTAGTGAAAGACATGGTACTGATTCACGGCTTTCCCTTTAATCCATTCCCAGCTATCGCCACATGTAATTGCATGGCATGCAGGCTGCTCCTTTGAGAATCTTGTGTCCTGCCTGCAGCGAGAAGGGAGTTTCTCCTGTGTGCCTGTGACAGGTGTGCGTCCGGCCTCCTGGAGGAGGCTGTGTTGGCAGAGCTGGTGGGCTCCTCCTCCCCCTGCACACAGCTTCTGGACCAGCTTCTGCCATGCCTCTGCTCAAACACTGTCGATGGCTCCCTATTGCCTGTGCACAGAACACGGCATTCTCAACTGGTGGGTAGGAGCCTCCCAGGCCGACTCCACTGTGCCCGTTGAAACTTCTTTCCCATTGTTGTCCGGCTGTGGCCATACTGACTTTCTAACTTGTCTTTGAGTGTGTGGTGTCCAGTTTCTCCTGCTTTTCCTCTTCTTCCTTTCTCTGGGATTCTCCCCCTTTGTTGCCTGCCTGCTGTCGCGGCTGCAGGGCCAACTCCACATGGAAATCTTGGTTAAGAAATCGTGATTTCTCTGAGCCGTGGTTCAGCTCTGCTCTGGTCTCTGTCGCTCCTCAGGTACATTTTAGCCTGCTTCGTTTTACAGTTGTCATTCTTATTAAATGGGGACTCCGTGAGAGCAGTGACACTGTTGGTCACATGTGTCCCTGGCAGCGGCGAGTCTGAGCCTGGGGGAGTAGCCCTGGGCCTTTCCCGAGCTGAGAGGGAGAAGCCCTCCATGCCCTTGTGAGTACTGTACACGTCCAGCCCAGTTGTCCTCACGGGAGCTTTCAGAGATCGGAGCTGTGTTTAGTCCTGCTCTCATACCTCAGCGCTAGCGGGCTGGGTCGGGAGCCATCTGAGTAACCCTGCAGGGGTGGAGACTGAGGGTTGATGGTCTGATACTCAGGCCACCAGCTGCCTCACCTGCCATGGGGGACCCCTTCTCTAAACCCGCAGTGAGCTTACCCCTGCTCAGTGGCAGTCTGCTTTATTTAGGCTTTTTAAAAATGTCACTAGGTTTGTAGAATTATGGCAAAGAAAGTACGAAGAGTTCCTGTATCCCTCCCTCCCCCACCGCTTCCCTCAGTTTCCCCAGTGGTTGGTGTGTGTGGCACGTTGGTAACCATGAACGAACCAATAGCGATCCACTACGATGAACGAAAGTCCCTGCTTCATGGGGATTCCTTGGCTTTTCCTAATGTCCCTTTTCCAGGGTCCGGTCTGAGATGCCCCATTCTATTAAGTCACCACGTCTCTCGAGTCTCCTCTTGGTGGGGACAGTTCTCAGCTTGCCCTTGCATCGGTGACCTTCACAGGCTCGAGGGGTACTTCTCCGGCATATTGTTTAGAATGCCCCTCAGTTGGGATTTGTCTGGCGTTTTGTCACGAGTGGAGGAATGTGTTTGGGGAGGAACAGAGAGGCGAGGCCAAGTGCCCTTCCCACCGCCTTCTGCCCGCGTGGCTTATCCTGTTGGTGTTAGCCTGGCTCCCAGGACTCGTGTGTGTGAAGTGACTCTTCTTTCTCACTTGCCGTGCTGTGGTCTCTGGGAGAAGGTCCCTGTGTCACTCACAGAGCGGGGAGGCAGGTTCTACTCCCTGAGTATCTACCTAAGTTGGATGGAATTCTGCCTCGAGATTTGTCTCTTCTCCCCACACACTTCAGGAATTTTTTTACGTCTGCGTGGACTCGCTCACGCTCCTCTCATACTTTGGGCTCTGACAGCTGTTTTATTTGGTTGTTCCCGCTGTTCCTGCTTTGGCCACTGAGAGTTCATTCGCTTGGTTCCTGCATCCCTTTGATAGAACCCCATCAGTGTGGAGGCTTTTTTGGTCCTTTTTAAAAAAAAAAAAAATTCCTGGCTCTATGAGATGCTGCAGGCTCATGGTGTAGATTTCCTGACGAGTTCCGGGGTCCGGCATTTCTGTAGGGAGCCCTCGTTCCTTTCACCGGAGGATGGTGTCGGGAATCCAAGACGGGGTGTCGGTGTGCACGTGCTCCCGGGGAGGCTTTGCTCCTTGGCCCTCTCAGCCGTCAGAGCAAGGAAAGGTGGGCATGCCAGAGTTCCTCCCCTTTCTCTGCCATCACGGATTCAGTCTGTAACCACCTGTATCTGTGTTCAGCTCCACCTTAATCCGTGCTGAGGTTTCCAGATCTAATCCGTCACCACCTGATTCCTTCTAGCCTCCTCCCTCGGCTTATCTGTGGCTTCCTTTGCCAGTGGTGAGACACTGGCTCTCGCCGTGGCTTCGTTTCATTGTTCAGCTCCAGCGCAGTGGTTGGAAGGTTGTTAAGCTGGATCCCTGGCGGGGAGCCCTTAGCGCTCACACGTCTGTGCGTGCCGCCTTCCGCCTTGACTTTCATGGGCTCTGCCCTCAGACTCCCACCTCCACAAGTGAGGCTGTTTCTTACGTCTGTAGTGTGTTTAGATTCTTCTGTCACAGTTTGCCCTTCCATCCCGCAATTTCCCCTCACTTTCCCTGCCCCCCCCAACCTCCCCAGTGATATTTGTCTTAATGGCATGCATTAAGGGTTCCTCTTGTTCTGTAGAGTTCTCTGGGTTTCTGACAAATGCTTAGAGGTCTCGTTTTTACCATTACAGTATCCTACAGACTGATTTCGCCATCCTAAGTAACCCCCCGTGCTTTACCTGTTCAACCCCCCGATCGCAAAGCCTTGCCAACCGCTGTGGACACGGTCTCTCCAGCTTCGTCTTTTCCGGAATGTCCTGTGACCAGGATGACAGTGTGTAGGTGTGTTCTACGGGCTTCCTTCTGCCACTTAGCCGTGTGCATTTGAGGGTCATCCATGTCTTTTTGTGGCTTGACAGCTCATTACTGTTCACCGCCGAACCGTATTCCACGGTGTCTGTGGACCCACCGCCCTTCATGGACTCAGCGCTCCTGAAGGAGGACGCCTTCCGGGCTTCCAGAGTTTGGTGACTCTTCATTGTGACCAGTGAAGCTTCTGTAAACATGCCCGTGCAGATTTTTCTGTGGACCGAAGTTTTCAAATCACTTGGATAAACATCTGGAGGTCCTTCCCCTTCATTTCACCAGGGCAGTTAGCACACTCTGCAAATGGACTAGTTCTGGTGCTGAGCTGCCTCTATACTGACTTGCTTTTTTTTTTTTCCCTTCTCTGTTTATGAGTGGTAAGCACGGCCACCTGCGTTGCTGAGAATTTTTGTTTTTTTTAAATTCTGGGAGGTTATAATGGGAAAGTAGGGTGATGATGTGATTTGGGGCAGCCCTGGAGAAGTTGGGGCTTAGCTGAGCCTTGAGGATCCCTCCATCGCGTTGAACAGGAGGGTAATGTGATGCCAGAAGCTCTTCTTCCCTTGGGTGTGGCAGGAGGCCTGCAGCCCTGGGCAGTTTCCTGCAGCTGAGCCCTTCCCCCTGTTGTGACTCAGAGGAGGGGCTGGCCCGCCTGTGGCCCTTCCAGGTCTTCAGGTCACATACAGGTAGGTGGGTTGTGCACTCTGGTTACTGAGTCACCTGCAGGAGGAGACCCCAGCCCCAGGCTCAGGGTGGTCCACCTTCCCTCCCTGTTTCAGTGACCTTAGGAGGTGGAGTTTTCCACTGTAGGGGTGAGCAAAGTGAGGCTGAGAAGGTAAGATGGTGAGAGTTAGCATTAAATCGAACCCAGCACTCTTAACATCCATGCTTCTCGGTCTGTCATACCAGGCCATTTCTGGAGGGCGGCGCCATGTCGGGGAGGACATGTGCACGGCTGGAGGGGCTGGAGTGGTGTGTCCTCGAGCTCCCTGGGGGCCCATGACCACATGGGAACCACAGTAGGAAGGGGCGCTTCCTTGGCACGTGAAAGGCAGAGCCTTGCCCAGATGCTCTTGGCTCTTCCTGGGTGCTAGGCTGGGGCCGGCTGATTCAGGCTTCAGCTTTGTTCATCCTGGAAATTGTCGAATTAATAAAACCCGACAAGTAGAATTGCTGGTCTCCCTGTCACTCAGGTGCTGGAGTCATCGGACTTCTGCAGTTTCTCCTTTCTCTGTTGTCTCATAGTTTATTTTTTATTTGTACCTTTACTTTTTTGGCTAGAGTATTTCAGAACAACATCGATGAGGACGGTTTACCTGTTGGCTCCTCTCTCCAGTCTGTGTGCCATCTCTCCTTTGTTTGGATGGATTCACCATTGTGTATCCCGTGGTTGTGGCGTGTTTGTTTTCCTTAACCAATATTTGTATTGTCCCAATCCTCTCTACACCTTTTTCCGGGTCCTTCACAAATATTAACTTGTTCATTCCTTACATAGAGCTTATAAAGTAGATATTCTTTTTTTTTTTTTTTTTTTTTACTTTAAAGACATTTTATAATAATTTTTTTTTTTTCCAATAGAGATTTTTCATTGGGAAATGACGAAACCAAAGTGCAGAGAGGTTGAGTAACACTCCCTGAGTCATGCTGCTAGTAAGTGCTATAGCTGGCCTTCAAAGCCAGGCCGTGTGGTTTCATAACGACGGGCTCTTACTTGCCACCTTGTGCTAGAAATAAGGTGAATTCAAATGCCATCACTATTGCCTGCTTCCCGGTACTGTTGAGATACAGGAAGGAAAAAGTGATCTCTTGGCCTCCAGATGCCCCCAGTATGGCAGGGAGAAGAACCTAGATGTCCGTGGCTCTAGCCCAGGGGGGTAAATGCTGTGTAGCCATTGTGTGGGATAGGAAGGACCATGCGGGACCACTTGGGGGAGTCAGGGTTGGCCTCGCAGGGGATGGGACCCTGGAGCTCAGCTTAGAAGGATGGACGAAAGGCAGGGAAGTCCAGGCCGAGGTGACACCCTGTATCTCAAGGGGAGAGCACAGGGCGGGCTGGGGAGGCAAGCCTGTGGCATTGGGCTCTACCAGCTGCAAGACCATGAAGGCACCACCTTGCCTACAAGAAAGCCTTGACTTTACCCTGCTGCTGCTGGGGAGCTATGAATGCATTGTAAGCAGATGAGAACGTCGTGAGGTGTGCGTGGTACAGAACCCTCTCCAGGGACAGAGTAGAGGCTGGATGGAGAGGAGACCAAGACTAGCCCCATATCGTTCCTGCTGGCAGGAAATGCTGGGCCCCAGCAGAGCCCTGGTGGGTGGGATCGAGAGAATGGATCTGACGGTGAGGACCCGGGGGTCCTTACTATGCACGGGTTCATTGTGTGGACTTGTGAATGATGGGGTCCCCTTGGAAAACAATAGCATTTGTAACATCAAATCTTCACTAAGGAGCTGATTGCTTAGAAAATGATCCTGCGGTCAATGGAGCATTCAGCTCTTGGTTTCAGCTCAGGTCACGATCTCAGGGTTGTGAGATCGAGCCCCGCATGGGGCTCTGGCTCAGTGTGGAGTCTCTCCTTCTCTCTCTGCCCTCCCCACTGGGTTCTCTTTCTCTCTCTAAAATAAATAAATCTTTATAAATAAATAAAATGGTCCTAACAACAAATGTGCCCCAGGGGACCCTAGTGCTTCATGCTCTTATATCCTCCCCCACCAAGATTATGTCCCTTTATAAAAGACTGTTCGGAACAAGAGCTTCTCCTGAAGGCTTTGAAGAATTGCCGTGTCTGAGGGGTCACATGAAAAGGGACTGCAGACAATATGGAGGAGCTGAATGACCCCTTGCTCACAGCCGGAAAGAAAATGGGGGCTTCAGTCCTTTAGCTGCAGGGTACCGAATTCTGTCAACAACGAGCTTGGAAGAGGACCCGGAGTCCACAGTGGAACACAGCCTGGGCCACACCATGATAGCAGCCTATGGTACCCTGAACAGAGGACTCAAGCTGCGTCCAGAGAAACAGGGAGAAAATAAACACGGTTTGCTCTGAACCCCAAAGTTTGCGCTAATTTGTTACGAAGCAACAGAAAGCAAAAACCATCCCCCATTCAGTTTCCTCTACTCTGTTCTCCATCCCCAGGGTCTGTCAGCCCTGGTTTTCTCCCATGCAAATTCTATGCAAATGCATTTCAAAGTGAAATTGCAAATCTTACAAAGATGTGGGTTTCCAGATAGTCAATAAAAGTGTTCCTGGAGAACTGTTCAAACCAGTCTCCAGACAGCCGAGGACCGGGCAGGGTTAGATCCGTTCATAATCGGTGAGAGAAACAACCAGTGTGCTGACAAGAAACGGGCTTCAAAAGAGGATTTGAATATCTATGGATATGAAGAAACACCTTCGAGAAAATGTAAGGCCTTAAATAATTTTTGCAAAGATTATCCTTGTACAGTAGTGTGTACAAGTCAGAGGCGGAGGATGGCATCCTGGCTTGCAGACCTGTCAGAACAAAGGAAAAAGTACAACAATAAACCAATACCCCACTCTTACTACAGTCTAAGAATTCAGAATTCAGTGTGACCTAAATGTTCCACGTTTCACATAGTGTCGTATATTTTAAATAAGCTCATCCACGTAATTTTTACTTCTTTTTAAAAGATTAAATCTTGGTGAGCTCTTTTATCATTTGTTTTCCCTGTTTGCTGTGCAGATTTGGTTTTTGTTTTGGGGGCCCTGGAATAGGACCAGCAGGCCCGGATGACCTGACGTCATGGAGGGCCTTGTGTTTTGGGGGACTGTGTTATTCTGAGCCCCTCACGATAGCCAGGTTATCCGATGGATTTTGGCGTTCTCATTGCCGGGAAGGAACCCAGAACATCCAGTTTATTCCGTCCGTGGCTTATGAGCTGTCAGCAGCTCTGACACACCATGATTTATGTTTAGTACCTTCCTCAAGTGCACGCAGCGTGTTTTTTTGGTGATGGCCCGACAGGGGCGGCCCTCACGAAGGGCTCTGGAGCAATGCATGGATAGAAATGGAAACGTCCTCGCTTCCCATTAATGTTGGGATTGTGTTTTTCACATCGTTTCCATCACCGTTTCGGTTTTCAGCCTCAGAGCTGTGGAGCCAGATGGGTTGGGAGCCACCAGCCTTCCTCATTGACTAGCCGAGAAGCCAGGGCCGTGTTCATCACTCGCTGGCCCAGAATGAGCTTACTTACTAGCACGAGTGTCCACTGCTAGCTACCGAGTGGCCGCTTACAGGGTCTGCTGTCTGACGGGGTATTTGGGTGCTGATCCAGTTGGACGCAGTGCTGTCAGGTCAGATGTCCTTTGCTGATGAGCGGAGCTGGGATTTGAACCCCACTTTTCCTGACTCCAGGACCTCTTTCCACATTGTGGGGTTTTCCAGCGAGCGTCCTCTCTGCTCCCCCAGCACCATGTCCAGTAGGGGAGGCAAGGTCCCCATAGGACGTCTGTGGAGACCCTGGCCACCATGTTTCCCCCACGGCTCCCTGAGCCTGACTGAGGCACGCAGCTCGGGTGACGTGAAAGCTGCAGCCTTGTTCCCTGTGCAGTGGTGGATCGCAGGCCCCCGGCTCTTGAAGAGTCAAGATAGTCTCTCTTACTTTCTATTGCTGCTGTAATAAATTTCCACAGATTTAATGAGTCTGTGTAAATCTATGCTTCTACAGTTTTCTCTCAGAAGTCAGACGTGGGTCTCACTGAGCTCACGTCAAGGTGTCTGCCTGGTCTTGTCCTTTCTGGAGGGGAATCGTTTCCTTGCCTTTTCCACCTTCAGAGGCTCTGCTGGTATTTATCGGCTCAGGGCCCCTTCCTCTCTGTATAGTCACTCCTCAGACCATTCTTCCATAGAAACTCCTCTGATGCGCCTCTCCTGCCTCCTTCTGCCGTCTTTTTAAAGATTTTGTTTATTTATTTGACAGAGATCACGAGTAGGCAGAGATGCAGGCAGGGGGTGGGAGGGAAGCAGGCTCCCCGCTGAGCAGAGAGCCCGATGTGGGGCTCGATCCCAGGACCCTCAGATCATGACCCGAGCTGAAGGCAGAGGCTTAACCCACTGAGCCACCCAGGTGCCCCTCCCTCTGCCATCTTTAAGGACTTTTGGGATTACCTGGGGCTGCAAGATAATCCAGGATAATCTCTCCATAGAAGGATTCTTTTTTTTTTTCTTTTTTAAAGATTTATTTATTTTAGAGCAAGAGCATGCTCCTGTGGGTGGGGGAGGGGCAGAGCATGAGGATCTGCAGGCCGACTCCCTGCTGAGCACAGAACCGTCTCGGGGCTCAAGCTCACTGAGATCATAACCCTGAGATCATAACCGGAGCCGAAACCAAGAGTCAGACGCTTAGCCGACTGAGCCATCCAGGCGCCCCTGAAGGGCTCTTGATGTAATCACCTCTCCCAAGAACCTTGGTTGGGTCATGTAACATACTCTCGTGTTCTGGAGATCAGGTTGTGGACATCCTCGTTGAGGGGGTTGGTGGGGCTCTGTCCTTCCTCTCCCAGTCTCTGTTTGGTGACACTAGTTGGCAGCTCGTGTCCATTTTATGCTAAACTGATTCCACCCTACTTCCCAGAACCTGTTGCTTTCATGAATTGCTCTTGTCTTCTGGTCAATAACTTGGTGGCTCGAAGAGCTATAGAGTCTGGATGGGGTTGATGGAACAGCCACGTGGGCAAGGGGCTGGACTTCTTCCTCAGTGCTGGGCTCCGATGTCGCCTGCTCTGTGTACCAGGACTGCACGTCCCAACTGCACAGACTTCTGCCTCTGATCCTCCAGACGTCTGGGCATTCTCCCCTCTCTCCCAGTGCCACTAGAAGCACTAAGAAGGAGATTATAATGTAATTTCTTCTTCTTCTTTTTTTTTTTTTAGAGATTTCATTTATTTGACAGAGACACAGCAAGAGAAGAAACACAAGCAGTGGGAGAGGGAGAGGGAGAAGCAGGCTTCCTGACGAGCAGGGAGCTCTATGCGGGGCCCTGGGATCATGACCTGAGCCACCCAGGTGCCCCCATAATGTATTTTCTAGTGAGAACTTTGCACCGAGACACAGTGTAAAAGCCGAAATAACAGTGAGGCACGTCACGGGACTTGTGACGAAGGATTTAGAAAAGCTTATTCATGCAGCTTCTAGAAAGAGTGCATGTGCACCACCTCCCTTCTCTAGAATCAGATTTCAGTTCTGAACCTTGGGATGACACTTCCTGTCTCCTCTTCCAGGAGACAGTGAGGCTCTGAAGTCATTCCCAAGATTTGCTCGGAGGGTGTCCCAAAAGAGGCTGAGCCTGATGATAAGCTCTCCCTGGGACCATAAAAGCAAGTTCTTTGCTTCTCCTTTCATAGTTGTTTTGCCAAACCCTCTCTCTCTCTCTCTCTATGTAACAGATATATATGTATAATTTGCAAATGTTAAGCTAACACTGGTAATTATAGCATCAAGATACGGCAGTCCTGGTGGGATGGGTCTCTATCTGGCACCATTTATTTCAGACCTCGGGAAACACACAGTGAAATGGCGCTCTGGTGGGCACCGTGGTATAATGCATGTCTTTGGGCAGAAATCTTAATGTCACTGTGCTTGCTTCTGAGCTGTTGTGATTGTCTCCCACAGATGACTGTTTAAACCCTGTGCGATGTTTCCACAGTGTATTATTTTAAAATAATAACCCCTATTCTCTTTGATGGGAAGCCTGTTTCACATTTACTGTATCAAAGTGTTTTAAAAGATGAGGGGGATTCAAAAAGGAATACAGAGCTTGCCAGTGATCCCACTGGCCAGAAACAGCCACTGCAAAGCTTTTTGGTGTATATCTCACAGGATGTAATTTTAACAAAAAAGGAATATTTTTAACAAAAAGATCTTATGTAGAAGGTTTTGCAATCTTTTTGTCGCTTAATATTTTATAAGATTGCTTCATGGCATTAATCCTTTATAGCATTGTATTTTTTCTTTTTTTTTTTTTTTCAGAATTTTATTAGAGAGCATGTGCAAGCAGAGGGAGGGGCAGAAGGAGAGGGAGAAACAGGCTCCCCACTGAGCAGGGGGTGCAATGTAGGGCTTGATCCCAGGACCTGGAGATTATGACCTGAGCTGAAGGCAGATGCTTTAACCTACTGAACCACCCAGGTGTCCCTACGGCATTGTTTTAATGGCAAATATATTTGCATTCTAGTAAATGGATCTAGCATAATTATTTAACCAGGACCATGTTGTTTGACATTTAGCTTCTTTCTAGTTTCTTTTTTTTTTTTTTAAGATTTTATTTATTTGACAGCAAAAGAGACAATGAGAGAGGGAACATAAGCAGGGGGAGTGGGAGAGGGAGGAGCAGACTTCCTGCTCAGCAGGGAGCTCGATGTGGGGTTCGATCCCAGGACCCTGAGCCAAAGGCAGATGCTGAACGACTGAGCCACCCAGGCACCCCGTGTTTCCAATTTTTCATACTTCCCTTGCAGTATCCTTGCAGTTCTCTTATTGAATACATTCAGAACTATTCCTTTAGAAGAAATTACTAAATGGAATTGTTGCACTCAAGGTATGTAAAATTTTAAGGCTTTTGATACATATGTTGCCTAATTGTCCGTCTCCCCGCCCTCTCCCCCGAGTCATACCTTTTGAATGTAAGAGTGTGCTGGGTTCGCTGTCACTCTGTGCAGCATACTGAGGGATGTAACGGATCTGTGAAGCTAGTCGACGAGAGGACATGGGATAGTTCATGGAAACATAGGTCTCGGGTGGTGAGCTAGAATCTGATTCAGAGTGGCCTTGCTGTGGCAGCAGGTGTCCAGAGCCCGTGACCTCTTGTCTGTTGCCCTGACTGAGAATTTCCCGGTGTCTGAGACGCCACTTGATGGGCTGGACAGAAAACCGGCTGTGTGAGCCTGTGCTTGATTCAGCTACACTCCTGCAGCTCTGCGGAGGTCAGAGCTAAGAAGGCATTTGGAGGAGTTTCCAGGGTCACGGAAACTCGATGGCACACCATCTTGTTGTCCTCCTCCCTGGCTTGCATTCTTACTTTGAAGAGGCCTCTTGCAGTGGAGAGAACTCTCGGCAGCCCAAAGTCAACCTGCCTAATTGCCCGTGGATGGCTTTCCCACCTGCCTGGTGGAGAAAGGGGCTGGACCCTTGAAAATTGGGATGAACTCACTCCTGCTTAGGATCTCAGTAGGAACGGGTCAAATGGCATGCTGGAATCTTCAAATAAAAGATGCTATTTTGCATAAGCAAATGATGCCCTTTGCAGTCATTTTGCAAATTATCTGTGGCCCGTTGGGAAACTGGCTTGCTCTTCTCTTCCACAAACTTCTTCTCCGTGAGAATTCTTCCTCGTTTTCTGTTGCTGGAGTTGGGCCCATATGCAGTCTCTTTATGGGCCGTTTTCAGGATGCTGGATTAATGCGCTGCCATTAATGTCCCTTATAAGACCTGGACCACTGGCTTTATTGAAATGGGATTTTTCGCGTGCAGGCACGCCACTCCTGTTTGTCACGTGGCCCAAGACTCAAGTCTGGCAAACGCTGAGAACAGCTGGAGTGTGTCAGCTTCGGTGCAGGAGCGCGATCTGGCTGGCACTGTCGAATCTTCGGGAAAGGCGGCAGAGGTGGGTAGAGATAGACTGCACTGTGGTCCTACCCTGTGTCATCCCAGAAGTGTAGTATGTTTTGTTGAACAATCCCAGTGAGAGAAGTGTTTTCATTTTTTGTCAAATTTTGAACAGTTGGCTAATACTAAGATTATGTCAGTGTGTTCCACAAATATATCGAACTTGGATTTGTATCCCTGTCTGTGTTGTGATATTTATATCCCGCCATTTTGCCTTACAATAGGAAGTCTAGGAGTGCTCTTTCCCATATTGGCTGTGTTCAGTATTAATAGCCACCCAGAATTATCACTTGAAGCTGCCATTGTTAAAAGCAAAAATATCTAGGCAGACTTTATTCAAAATGTGGAAAAAGTTTAAGGTGCTCATTTAGTTCTGCTAACAGGTTATTACAGAAAAACTGGCGTCTTTTTGTCAGTGGTCTGCCAATTTGTAAGCAGCTAGTTTTCTATAAATGCCAAAGTGCCCACCTTTGCGTGCAGAGCCAGACTCCTCCTCCTCAGAGAGAAGGACTGTGCCCGTAGTTTCAACAAATACTCATATCATCAGCGAATGTTGGGGTGCCATTACCTGATAGCGTTCTAGGCCCTGGGAGACCGATGGGTGAGGGCTCTAGTCTTCATGGAGCTGATGTTGACGTGGGGAAGACGGGTTACAGTGCAAGGACATAAGGAACAAGGTAACATCAGGTCGTGGTTAAGGCCTGTGAGGAAAACAAAGTGATGTGACCAAGGGTGAGGCAAGGGAAGGAGGGATGACCTGCTTTGGAGCGGTGCGGGAAGACCTTCAGAGGAAGCTTGGATGTTGGCCATGAGCCAGCCTTGCCGAGATTCGTTCATGGCTGAGGGATCAGTGCATACAAGCCTGGAAGGCAGGCATGAGCTTGGCTTCTTGAGGCATGAGCAACAGGAGGAACGTTCACGTGGAGTGTGAGGCTGGAGAGATGGGCCGGCCTAGATTGTGAAGGAACGTCGAGGCCACGGCCAGTAAGGAGCCTCCCATCTATTTTGTAATCCGGGCCTGCATATGGGCACTAGATGAGGTGGTGTGGACCTTTACCTTCTGTAGTTACTACAGAGATAATGGGACTTTCGTGGTACCCAGGCCCTGTTTTCAGCCCTTCCCCGGCCAGGTGCGCACGCAACAGGATCCGTGTCTCCTGTGCTAGCGGCGGCCTCCCCCGAGCTCTGGTTGATGCGCCAGCCTTTCCTGCTTGGATGGAGTCCTCAAGCCCAGGGTTTCTCTCTCCTCTGAACACATGTCAGGAACTGGTAAGATTCTGGTGGTCGTGAACACGGACGGCCGCGGAAGAGGGCTGTCATGCTAGGCTGAGCCTCGTCAAGCTCTTTGGAAAACTCTTCTCCAGAAGCCAGGGAGAGTCTCTGTTGCATTGCTTTTCTGGGGTCTGGAATGAGGAGGGGCCCTGACAGAGGTGTTGCCCCATCAGGACCCTCCACCTCCCCGTAGCCACACCTGTCCACATCAACGTCGTTTAATAAAGCAGCTCTTCTCTCGGCCTCAGTTTCACTACCCGAGCAATCCAGGGTGAGCTCGCCACCGACCCTGTTCACACCACACCGTGCAGGTTGAAAGCACACCTGAGTGGGAGAGACCAGAGGGACCGGTGCTGCCCTGGGGATCCTTCTGCCCCTGCCCCTCGGCTTCAGCCTGCTAACCTGCCCCCCTGGGTGTTGTCATGTCTCCTCCACGAGCACGCTGCCCCAGGGAGTCTTCCTGCTTGTAAGTGTGTCCCTCACAGCGCCCTGCAGTGCTGAAGTCTTGTGGGGCAGCCACTCAGCTTCTTTCTCTTTCCATAAACGCTCCATCGGCCATTTCGAGGTTCTGCCCCCAGCTGCCGGCTCCGGCAAGGATGGACCGTGGGAGGAGATAGACTCCTGGGCCTCCCAAGGACTCTTCGTTTGTATACTTTGATTTACTGAGTTGCTTAAGGATCTGTGCTTGGGCTGGCAGAGGAAGATAAGAGATTCCAGAAATTCTTGCTTTCTCCCCCACGGCTGGCTAAATTCCCTTCCTTTTCCTCCTCCGTGAGAGAGGCCTGGGGCAGAGAGAATGGAGTTCAGATTGGTCCCGTCATTGCCCTCTCGGGGTTGGCCACTGACTCTCGGTCCTATGACCCAGATGATTTATTGGCCCGTTAGTTTTAATAATTGTTGTTCTTGTGGGGCGCCTGGGCGCCTCAATGGGTCAAGCCTCTGCCTTCGGCTCAGGTCATGATCTCAGGGTTCTGGGATTGAGCCCCGCATCGGGCTCTCTGCTCAGCCGGGAGCCTGCTTCCCCCTCTTTGCCTGCCTCTCTGCCAACTTGTGATCTTTCTCTCTGTCAAATAAATAAATAAAAATCTTTAAAAAAAATAATTGTTATTGTTGTTACAATTACACCATTCATTTGGCTGAGGCCTTACTCTGTTGATTGAGAACTGGATGACGTGGGCCAAGGTACTTGTCTGCATCCTGGCGTGGGGCTGGTGTTCAACCACTGGGTCCGCTTCTGCTCAGGTAGGAGGTGGTGGTCCTTTTGCAGGGAAGGGAACGGTTCACGGTTTTCAGTCAATGACCATCTCTTTGGTTTCCCAGCCCTGTATCCTGGATCACTGGAATGGTCTAGAATGATGAGTCGCAAAGTGTGGTCCCCAGACTGGCAGCATCAGGCTCACTTGGGAATGCAGAGAAATGCAGAGTCTCAGGCCCCACCGAAGAACTACGGAGCCAGAAACTCCAGGGTTAAGGCCAGTAATCCGCTTTCACAAGCCTTCCAAATGGTCTGGACCATCAAGTGGACATTCTCAGGGAGTTTTCAGGGTTGATCTCCGACTCCGGTGTGAACCTTGGTGCTCTTAAGGTGGTTCTGTTGAACTGGCAAAGGTCTCAGGAGTGGTTTGTGGTTTGGTTGTGTGATTAAACAAGAACATGTGGTTTGGTTTTGGTGATTCGCTGGTGGGAAGGAAGGCCTTTTGAGCACAAGACCGCGTGGGGCAGGCTTGGAATTCAAGCGGAACGATGGGCGAAGGGGCGATACGGATGGTGGATTCCGAATAAGGGGTACGGGGAACACTTGTGTTGGGGAACCAGGCTGAGAGGTTTGATGGCTGCCTTCACGCCCACGGAAAGTATGTCCCTCCTGCCCCCGTCCTGTGGCTTCGGGCCAAGGCTTCTCAGGTCTGTGCCTCGGTGGGCAATGCACATTTGCTTGTAGGATTCTGCTTCTCTGAGCTTCCACTGACGCCCAGGCCCTTCTGATGTGGGTATGAGTAAACACAGATACAGATTTTTAAATAACCTAATCTGGTTATAGTCCGGTTTACTGGTCTGTGTACCTTTCTCTGTTACGTGATTTTGCGTCTTTCTGTGTGACTCTGATGTGTATTTGAATTTTAAGCTCAGCCGGAGACCTGCGTGCCTGTTGCCACCTTTTTGCAGGACAGAAGGTATCCCCACTCCCTTCACATACATACCGACCACGGAAGAGACTGGAGCACCTGTCGAGCCCAGTCTCCTGATTGCAGCCAGACCCCGTCATGTCCCTCTCAGGCTCTGCAGAGAAATGCCTGCGTGAGAAGGCCATACCGCTACGGGGGAGCACTCAGGACATTGAAGGGAAGTTTTGACAGTTAAGGGTTTTTCGTACCTGTCCTAAAGGATGACTCTCGGGCTATTGGGAGATACCAGTTGCCTTCAGCAGCAGTGCTCTTGCGGCTGGAAAGGTTGAAGGTGGGAGCCTGGACTGTCCTGTAAGAAGAGGCAGCTCTAGATCCCCTATTTTAGATTATTTTTTAATTTTTAAAAGATTTTATTTGGGAGAGAGAGAGAGCGCACATAAGTGAGTGGGGTGGGGGCGTAGAGGCGAGAGGGAGAAGCAGACGCCCAGCTGAGCAGGGAGCCTGATGCTAGGCTAGGGCCGAGGACCCTGGGATCACAACCTGGGCTGAAGGCAGATGGGCTCAACCGAGTGAGCCACCCGGGTGCCCCGAGACCCCTTGTTTTCATTCTGCTTAGCAACATGTCCCTTTGGGAATTTCTTCAGGCTGCCCTCGGGGCTGTCCCAGCCTGCAGTGGAGGTATGCTGGGGTGAAGGGAGATAAGATTCTGGGCCATTCTGGACCAGAGTATGTCCCAGCACCCTGGCTTATAGGGAGGAACCTAGGGCACTGGGAGCTGATGGGAACGTGGTGTGGGGGGCGTGGTGTGGGGGGTGGAAAAGCCTCCAGCAGGGAGAAAGCAGGAATGGCCCCAGGGCTTGGAAAGGGACCCAAATCAGCAATCAGGCTTGAGCAGAGGAAGGAGACGGTGTTCAAGAATTTGTATTGATGGGTAATTATGTGTGCTTCCTTTTTCTCTTTGCCATTTACTGTGCATTTGTCTATTTTGGTGAGTAGCAGCAAAAAGGCTCTAAATTTTCTTGGCTGCTGTTGGAATTTAGTTGGGTTGTCTGTTCCCTTCCCTGACCATTCCCTAAAGACTCTCTCCTGATTTCAGAGGGGGCCAGGGAAAGGGGGCACTTCTCAGAAATCAGGCCAGATCTTTTCTGTTTCTTTCAGACTCTTCTCCTAAAGCCCAGAACCTTCCTTTCTCACTGGTGCATCCCCCGCTCGTTGTTAGATTCTGCTGCTCTATTTTCCATTTCTAGGTGGCTTGTCTCTTTCCTTTCTTTTTAATTAAGAGATTACCTTTCCACCTGAGCCATTGGCATGTATTTGCCAGAAGAGCTAAGGCAAAGCAGCCAACTCACCAGAGCGTGACACAGCTGCTGGGACTGCCCGTGTCCTGGGCTCCGCGGAGGTGTGAGGCTGTCCCTTCAGGTGTCAGAGAGACAAACTCCACGTGCAGAGCTCCTTGTGCATGTCCCTAAATAAATATCCCATACGCATCTGCCCTGTTTCCCACCTCTGATCCCTTTTAATAAAACACGATTTCCCAACTTCGCAGTCCTCCCCTCCCTGGACTCCTATAGATTCTCTTTCTTCTGTCCCTCTCTCCAGCAAAATAAGGAACCAGAGCACCCTTTACGATTTCAGTGACGAGCAGGGCGTATATTCCCGTGGCCATGACCAGTTGGCAGGCATGCTGTGCCCAGCCTGGCAGGCGACAGAGAGAGCCTGGCTGGTCCGTCCATGCAGGTTGTGCGGCCTGGGTCAGTTTGGGAGCCCGCCCCCGGCTGAGGAAAGGCCTCTCCATATTGAACTAATCTTCAGTGCTGGCTGTGCCTGTGTTTTGTTTTGAGACCTTTGCTCAAAGGGCACTGTGGTTTCTGCTTCCCTGTTGGGAAAGTTCCCTACAACATTTTAAAGTTTGTACTCTGTTCCAAAGCGGATCTTGGAAATGGAAATGACCCCCCCCCAAAAATGATCTCACAGAGGATCAAAAGGAGCACATGGAAACCACAGTGTGGGGCTGGCGAGGTTGCCCGTGTTCTCTTTACCTTGGGTCTGGGCTCTTAGGTCTGAGACAGGGTCTTACCAACAGTCCTTGGCTGTCCTTGGGGATTGGGGCTGCAGAGGCACAGGAGGGGGAGGTGGGAGGGGGATATTAACGCAGTGAGAAAATCTAACTTCTCTTTTATCCTAGGAGAGGCTTGAGAAATTGGGTTGAGATACTCAGTCTTGAAAACGCTTGTGAAACCAGGGTTCGCCGTTCTGCATTCTCTTGGAGGGCTTGGCCAGTGCTGTCTTGGCTGCGTGGCCTGTTTGGTTCGAGGAAGCCCGTGTGCATTGGAATTGCTCCTGCCCAGTAGCAGGGGAAATGCCAGAGAGGGCGTTCTCAGGACCTTCGGCTGCCACTCAATAGCTCCATGATCTTTGTAAATGTGCCTTTTTGAACAAGATGGGGTGGGGGTACTGACTGGAAGGCTCTCTGAGGGCTGCACGAGTACTGAGTCCAGTGGCTGGCATGCAGTAGGTGCTCAGTAAATGGAAGCTGCTGTGAAGAACAGCACTGGGGCACCCAGCTGGCTCCGCCGGAGGAGCACGTGGTTCTTGATCTTGGGTCATGAGTTCCAGCCCCACAGTGAGGGTAGAGTTTACTTACAACAAAAACAAAAACAAAACAAAATGAAAAAACAAACAACCCAAACCCCACCGTAAACCAGTATTAATGACAGTAAAAAGGGGGCGCGTGGGTGGCTCAGTTGGTGAAGCGTCCGCCTTCCGCTCAGGTCACGATCTCAGGGTCCTGGGATGGAGCCCCGCATCAGGCTCCCGGCTCAGCAGGGAGCCTGCTTCCCCCTCTCCCCCTCCCTCTGCTCGTGTTCTTGTTCTCTCAAATAAGTAAAATCTATAAAATAAAAATAATAGTAGAAAAAGAATAACAGTGTTGATAATAGATACCAATATTACTGTTTCTCTTACCAGCATGAAGTTGGTGCCCCCTCTTTACTGTCGCATAGTACTTTGTGCTCGGTGTGTATCACTCAGTCTGCTAATGGCCAGCGTGTTTGTGGACTCCGCTGGGCTGTACTGTGAGGTCCTTGAACCCCCTGACCTGTTTAAATCGCATCCCAGTGCCCAGCACAGTGCCTGGCACGTACAACGGGCTCCGTGTCTAGGCACTGAATAAATAAACGAGCAAATGCCACTAACGGATTTCTCTTTTTCCATTTGTTCTCAGACTTCCCGTTCCAATCTCTGGTGCACATCCTGTCCTTCATGCAGGCTGGGGACCTGTGGGACTGACTTCCTGCCTCCCCCCGTTACCATGTTGTTTGTCCCGTCCTTTCATTCATTCGTGATCATGCTCTTGTTTTAAAATGCTGTTTATCTTTTCTGTTACCGTTCAGTATCCCCTTTTCCCCTCCTGTGCTCCTTCCCAGCCACTCCGGGCCATAGGAATCCCATTCATGCAGGCTTATTTCCTTTATGGCCCAGAAGCCCTTGTTATGGGGTTGAATTTTCATGGCACAGTTTTAGCTTTCCAACGAGATTGTCAGCGTCTTGAGAGCAGCCATATGCCATATACTGTATCCATTCACTCTTGGTCATGGGCCAGGGCCAAGCACGTAACTGGTTCTAAAGAAAAAGCAGGCGTGGGGCGCCTGGGTGGCTCAGTGGGTTAAGCCTCTGCCTTTGGCTCAGGTCATGGTCTCAGGGTTCTGGGGTCGAGCCCTGCATCTGACTCTCTGCTTAGTGGGGAGCCTGCTTCTCCCTCTCTCTGACTGCCTCTCTGCCTACTTGTGATCTCTCTCTCTCTCTGTCAAATAAATAAATTTTTAAAAATCTTAAAAAAAAAGAAAAAGCAGGCCATTGTCAGAATAACAAAGTGAATTTGTTGGATAAAAAAGTACCTGAGACAAGAATGTCTTTGCTGATGGAACGCAGGTTTAGGGTCAGTCCTGTGCCTGGGGGGTTAGGGGCAGGAGCTTGTGCCTAAACGTCTTGTTGGGATTTGGGTTTTCTATACATTTTCTTCCCAGTTCCTGGTCTTGCATCTCCTGGTCAGCTCTTCTCCCAGCTGGGCCTCGGGCTTGTGCTAGGAGAGTTCCAGAGCCCTGGGGGTACTTAGGCCAGCTGGAATGAAATGGAATCTGGCTCTCAGGTGGCTGTGTCCTGTCCAAGGAATCATGGCATGACAGTGCCGAGGGCGCTTTCGTCATCTCTCAGGCGCAGGGTCCCATTGTCGTCCTCAGTGCTGGCTCTTCACTTTCTTTTCACTCCTGATAGTTTTCTTTTTCTTTTCTTTTTTTTTTAAGACTTTATTTATTTGAGAGAGCACCAGAACATGAGCAAGGGGAGGGGCAGAGGGAGAGGGAGAAGCAGAGCCTCAAACCCAGGACCCGGGATCATGACCTGAGCTGAAGGCAGACACTTAACCCACTGAGCCACCCAGGTGCTCCACCTCCTGGGAGTTTCTACACTGTTCGAAGAGTTCACATTTCTTTAACACGTGAAGGGAGATGTGGGAAAATGAAAATCTGTCCACCGGCTCTGGGTTGGGGGGCAGCATGTTCGGTGGTGGGGAAGGAGACATGGGGGCTCACCAGTCTCGTCGTGGGTCTTGTTTACGCACACGCTGTTCATTTCTAAATCAGGGTGGTTGATTCCAAACAGTTTCTGTATTCTGCGTGATTGATACAGAATGATCGATTGATGCCTTCAGCCTGTTTTTGAGGCTGCTGGGGCCTCAGGGGTGTGGTGTGGAGCCCATGCTGCTTTGTTGACGCTGCGAAGGGAGGGGTGCGACCAGGAACCGGCAGTGAAGCGGGGGACAGAGGGCACTCGCTCTCCAGAGGGAACCGCCAGGACACAGTGGGGAGGGGCTGCTGGAGGCGCGTCCCATGGCCACACAGGCTGTGCGAGACACCGGCTGATAAAACTGTGAACAGCAGCAAAACAGTTGAGGGGTGGTTTTCCTTTCATGTCCCCATTCCGTTGTGAGGGAGGCCATGTGCTACGGGGGCGTTTATTGGCAAGTGCAATAAAACAGCGTTTTGGAGGGCAGAGTCCATTTCTTTGAGTAATAATTAACCAACCCACCACTGACATGGTCTTGGGCGCTGGATGGCAGATAACTCGGAAGTGCTCCCGCAAAGACCACACACGGTCAAACCCTAAGGGTGGTGTTTTGCCCACACGGGCAGGAACAAAGGGAAGAAGCCCTGATGGCTGCGTGTTGCCACGTTGAATTGTGTGATGCTGTGGGGCCCCCTGGATTGCCTCCCGTGGCGGGCGGGGGGGGGGGCTGCCTGGTGAGGAGCGTGGGGCAGGCGGGGGGGGGGGTCCCTGTGCCCCACCCCAACCCCCAGCAGCTGGGACATCTCGGCTGCTGACTTTTCTCCTGTTGCAGTGTCTTCCCTGCGAGTTTTCAGGTCTGAGTGTTTGGAAATGGAACAAGTGCCCTGAGCCTGGTCTGTCCTTAAAATAAGGCTCAAGAGCTAAGGGAAGTGCTTTGCAGTTGGAAGTGTCGGGGAGGAGCCTGGAGCGCAGACTACAGAAGCAAGGCAGGTTAGGGTCTAGTTTCCATGCCTCTCTAGGCTCAGGAAAGAGGAAATGACTTGCCCTGGGTCCCTCAGGGCCAGACCTAGAGCCTGGATGGGCCGCATTGCCTTCCCCGGCCTCTTCCCACCAGCGGGCACCAGCCATCCACAGCTCCTCTGAATGAAGCAGAGAAGCCTGGCCGGAGGGTCCCGGACCGGCCCCAGCCCTCCTGGTCCCTGCCCAGCCTGGGCTCACACTGCCCTCAGGCTAACTTGTGTCCCTAGGGCTGGGCTGCCAGGCTCTGATGGAGAGAGCTCACAGCAGCCTGCCCTAAGTGTCACTGAGCCCACTTGCTCAGCTCTACCTGCCCCAGCCCCCGTCCCCCCAGCCCTGGCTGCAGACTCTGACCTGGATGGTTTTCTAAGAAGATGCAGAAGGAAGGATGAGCCAAGGGGTGTAAGAAGAGAGTGGGCTGTCCCAGAGATTCTCATTTAGGGGCTGGGGGCGGGGACAGAGAGAGAATGACATTTTAATTACGGACTGTGGATGTCAGGCCTGTAATCTTCACTGAAGGTCTTCTGTATTTCCCTGTCTTCAGAGTCATCTGCATATGAACCCGAGGCGCTGAGGCTTGAAGTTTCTGATCTTCCTAATATCCTGTCAGTCCGGGTCTTTTGTGATCTTGCCCTTGGTGAATAGAGGGCAGGAGCTGCCCCTTTACAGATCCGCTCTTAAGAAACTTGATGCAAGGGGCGCCTGGGTGGCTCAGTGGGTTAAAGCCCCTGCCTTCGGCTCAGGTCTTGATCTCAGGGTCCTGGGATCGAGCCCCGCATCGGGCTCTCTGCTCAGCAGGGAGCCTGCTTCCCCCTTCTCTCTCGGCCTGCCTCCACTTGCGATCTCTGTCTGTCAAGTAAATAAATGAACAAATCTTTAAAAAAAAAACCCAAAAAACTCAATGCAAAAGTTGACCCGGAAAGAGACCTGGAGATGATGGGAGGTTTCTGGGGGGTTCTTGCTGAGCTCGCTGAGGGGTGGGGCTCCGCAGGACCTGGGAATGGCCCCCGCTTCGGCCCGAGCCTGGGAAGTGGGCCACAGCCGCGAGGGCTTTGCGGGTGTCCGTTTCTCTGCCACCTGCGGATGACTGCCTTGCGCCGACGCCCGCTTAATTCCCTCCTGCCGCTGCTGCTTTATGTATCGACCTGAGAGTTTCCGAGAGCCTCCCTGTGCCAGCTCTGGAGGTGAAATGGCAAACCAGACGCACTCAGTGCCTGTCTTGAGACCATCCTGACGGATCTGCCATGTAGCTGTGGCCCCTGAGGCTGCAGAGGGAAGGAGGGTAATCATTCTCAGGGTTCCCGGCCTCAGTTTCCCAGGTTGACAGCAAGGATCAGGTTTGTCCTCCTGTCACGTCCTACAAGCTGTAGCCATGCAGCAAATGCGGATGGACCGATCCAAGATGGCAAAGCTACTCCTTACAGCTTCTTGTCCTCGGAGAGGTGCCAGCTCCTTGCTTCCCAGGTGGTCGGCACGGGACTGTGCCCCTTTCCCCGCACCTCACCGCAAATGTAGCTCTAGGTTACATCTGACCATCAAATCTCCCAGAGTTGGCTTCTAGAATTACACGGAGCCTGAGGTAGGAGGAGACAGGATGGATATTTCTATGGTCGGAAGGGAGTCTTGCAAGATGTTCCTTAAAGAGTGGGAGACGGGAACAGCATCATTTATGGGTTTTCTGCTCTGCTGCGTGTGCTATTTGCTTCTTCAAACTTCAGTTTTATTTAATCTTTTAAACCTCTGTAAGGATCAGGGTGCTTGGGTAGCTTCGTCGGTTGGGTGTCCGACTCTTGATTTCAGCTCTGGTCGTGATCCTGGGGGTCCTGGGATTGAGCCCCGCATTGGGCTCCCTGCTCAGCACGGAGCCTGCTTTCCCCTCTCCCTCTACTGCTTTCTCTCTAATAAATAAATGAGATCTTAAAAAAAAATTCTCTCCCTCTGCCCCCCCCCCTTTCTGAAAAGAAAAATTCTAAACCTCTGTAAGATGGTGTGATCTCCATCTTGCAGAGGATACACAGAAAACTCGCAGAGCTGGCTGAAGCCCGTGTCCCTGTGTTCTCTGCTATTTTTCCTAACCCTGCTGGGGAGTATACAGGTGTCCCTGAGCTCTGAGTGATTTCTGTGCTTTCTCTCACCCAGTAGTATCTGGGAGACTGGAACTCCTAGAAGTGCCTTGATGATCTCTGGAAGCAGAGCCTAGGTTGCTTGTGTTGTGTTTGTACAAACCCTTGTAAGTTCTGCTGTCCCAGAGTGAGTGCCTGCAAACCACCCACCTAAAAGCCAGCCCTCAGGCTCTCTCAGGCTGGGGCACAATAAAACGTGCTGGTTTTAACACTGAAGTAACTTGTGGCTAAAACACCCAATTCTGGGTCCGAGGACAGTTGCAGAAGACTGGCCTATTTGTTCAGTCTCCCCACTTGAAATTAAGAACTGTGAATTCCATATGCAAATGTGAATTAAGCAGGATACAAATGACCTCCCTGGTCCCAGAGGGCAGGGGATGCCACTGGCTTTGTGGGAGGAGGGAGCCCCGTACCTGGGAACGGAAGCCTGGGGGTGGCTCCTCGTGGGGAGATGGCAGTAAACCCGTCTCACTTCCCCAGCTTCAGTTCTCCCATCTGTGAACCGGGAGGAAAAGTTGCCGGCTGTTTTCCTTCCCCTCGGTGCTGCGGTATCCAGAATTCGTGCCGCCCAGACGGGGTAAAAGCTGGCGTGTGAGCGCCTGGTCGCTGCGGGTGGGTGTTGCGTGGCTTCCACCCTCGTGGCCTTCTGCTCATTCCATCGGGCCCAGAATTTGGCTTTTTAAAGCTTCCCCTGACCTTCCCTCAAGACCTGTCCGGTGGCACGGGAAGAATCCTGAAATCTCCCATTTCACCTCCTAAAAGGTTATGCGGGTTCCGAACCTGGAGCAGGTTCTGACTCCCCAGGGCGGGGGCCACCTACTCTTGCTGGGCCCCATGAAAACAGGTTGGACAGAAATCTGACCCAAGTGCCCCCGTGTGTTTTGTGAGACCCCGGGGCAGGGGATTACCTCTAGAGAACTGTGAAGCTCAGGGCTTCTGCTGCTTCTCCCCTGGCACCCTCCCCTGGGCTTTAGAAAGTTCTGGACTTTGTTCAGAGTGAAGTTGAAGTGACTTCACCTCTGAGGAATTCTTTGTCGGGGGATGGTGGGAGGACGACTTCTGGAGAACCAGGAGCTCTCAAAAGAGAGAAGAAATGTGTATTTTTGTGGTGAATTCCACTTGTCACTCCTGTTCTGAGCTGGAAGGAAGCGGGAACTTAGGCCACATTAATAGAGGTACTATATCTAGAAGAAGGGAGGTGAGAATCCCATTCTCTTGATGTAAGTTATTAGACCGTACCTGGGGCATTATGGTGAATTCAGAACACCTTTTTGAAGAGTTGCGGATGCATTGGAACGTGTTCGGAGGAGAGTGGAAGAAGCCACGCTGGTCTGGGGGGACAGCTGGGAAAATGGATTTGAAGCTGGAAACGGCAAAACTCAGGTTGTGGCAGGGTCTTAAATATCTGTAAGGTTGTCCTGGTGATCCTGTTTAATAGGAGGAAGAATGACTTTCATTTAGCCCAAGGGGGGTAGTTTTACCGGTTTTCTCCTTGACCATCAGAGTGTTGTATTCATTGTAGAGCATTTGAAGAGGAAGGAATTTAAAAAAAAAAAAAAATAACTGTGATATACCCCTGTTCAGAAGCGGCTACTACTAACATGTGGCCCACCGTCTTCTATTTTTGTGTATTTTACTTTTCTCTACAAAGTTAAAATCATAGTGCCTTAAAAAATTTTGAATCCTCTTTTTTTAAGTAAGGGAAAACATTTAACTTTACATTTAATAATTCAGGGTCAAGATGCCCTTTTCATGGTTTCATAATAATCTATCCTTAAAGATAAAACGTGATTTTACCTAACATTTCATCCCGTGCGGGCCATTCCATCTATGTCCTGGTTTGTGCTTCTGCAGCAATCAGCATTATGTACGAATCTCTGCACGGATTTCAGATTTCTGCCTGGGCTGAGTTCTCGGAAGTGAATTTGCCAGGTCAGAGTGAAGGAACAGTGACTCTCGAGGCGTATCGCTGTGTGGTTTTACGGAAGTGTTGTACCAGTTTACATTTGGTATCCGTATGTTTGTTTTCCAAATGATCAGAAAACATAATCTTAACTGCCTTGAATAAGAAAGGAATGTGTTGGCTTAGAGAACTGGGGAGCAAGGTAGAGGACAGAGCTCAGCCTCGCGTATGTCTGGACTCAGGGGCTCAACACCATCTCTGGGACTTGGTTCCCCTCCCCCATCACAAAGGGTCTGTTGGCTATGAAGGGCCGCCGTGAGTGGTGGCCCTTTTGGGGTGTGTGTAGGAAGGGTGTGGCTGTATTTGGGGGGTGGTGTCTCATCACTGAGAGGCTGGCACTGGAACCTGCCCATTTCTTTGGTCCTCTTTGATCTACTTTTGCTGACATGAAGAGTTTTCCTGTGAAATGTTTTATTTTTATTATTTTTAAAATTTTATTGGATGTAACGAGCAAGAGAGAGAGTGTGTGCGTGCGTGCGCACGCGCATATGAGCGGGGTGGGGGGGTGGTAGAGAGGGAGGGAGAAGCAGACTCCCCCCTCACCAACGGGGGTAGGGGTGGCTCCATCCCAGGACCCTGTTCCTGAGCTGAAGGCAGATGCTTCACTGACTGAGCCTCCCAGGCACTCCTCCTGTGAAAAGTTTCATTAGATGAAAGAGGTAGATATAGAACCCTTAAAAGCTTGTCCGTTGGTCCACCTCCACGTCTGGGCTTGTCCATTTGTCTCTTCGTTCATCCAGGTGATGTAGTGGACTGAGCCTTGGGCTCGAGGTGGAGAATGTAGGTCCCCCTCTGGGTTCTAGCACTGTCCGTCCAAAGCAGTGCGCCTTAAGGGCAACGCCCAAAGCGTAGCTGGGATGGGGAGCGAGGAGACCTTTCTCCTCCCAGGGCCCATCCCCCAAAGCATTTACATTTTCAGTAAATTTTAAAAGGCCGCATTATGAAAAGGCATCAGAGGAAGGAGCGTGGAAGCCAGGCTTGGGGCCGCCAGGGAAAAAGCATCAAAGAGGACCGTCTTTTTCTCTAACCGATTTTCCCACTCCACCCCAGGGCTGCACACCGTGACTTCAGAACCTGACTTTGTATCTGCTTTCTGAAGATCTCCTCAGTACTTCAAGGGGCTCATTCTAGTTCTGCATTCCCAGAGGCTCTTGCGGGGTGGGGAGGGGGGCACAAATGAAATGAAATTGCACACAACAGCACCGCATGAGGGTAAGATGATGCTTTAAGTGCTGAGCACCTAGGACGTGAAAGCTAGCTTGCCTCGCTTCTCCCAGGAGCTCTTCTGCCCCATCCAACAGGGGCAGCTCCTGGAGGAACTGGCCTTTTCCCCCTTAGGTAGAGCAGCCAGAAAGAAGGGTGGTGGGATAGTCAAGAACGTCAGAGGGTCGACACGTAAGGATCTTCATGTCCAGAAAAGCGCACAGTAAATGCAAATTCTTGTCCTTGTCACTGCTGCCACAGGCCTCTGTGGCTTGGTGGACAGTTCCCGCAGCAGTGTGGGATTGCTGCCCTTGACCGTGTCCCCTGAAGGACACTCGCCCTGCACCGGCCCTGCTCTTGGGATGAGGCAAACTCTCTCGTCATAGCTGGAAAGGACCCATAGAGAACCTTCGGGCTCCAGCTGATTTCTCCACCTGCTCTTCCCCTTCTCTGCTGCTTTACAGGATGGCGGGACTTCAGCTGGACCATGCTCTCCTTGCTTCTAGACTTGCCAGGTAGTACTGCACGGCTGCCCCCCGCCCCAGCCCCACTTCCAAACTCTTAGTCCCCTCTCAGATTTCAGCTTACATGTTACTTCCTTCGATTTTTGTCCATCTTGGGATTGGGAGACTTGGAGGACTTGTTGCTGGGGGTGGAGAGACTAAAAATGGCTTTTGTGTTCACTTCCTCTGGGCAGCTGGTGACTGGGTAGGAAACCCAGGTGCCACAGGTGGCCGGTGGGTGTCAGAGTGCGGTGGCCGCTCTGAGCACAGTGCGCAGCGGGAGCTGGGAGGAAGGTGGTCCACGGCCTCCTGTCTTTCTGGTGTCGTCCTGTGCCGGTCTGCTTTGGGCGCATTCTAAGCTTAGGGCACCTTGCTCCGTGGCGTGGCGTCCCAGCTTTCTGTCCGGTGCAGCTGCTCCCAGCTGTTGGAGCGGTTTTCGGAAGGGAGTAGAGTGGAAGAATGGAGATGTGAAGCTCCAGCTTCCCTTAATTCTTAGAAATGATGACGATTCTGACTCACCCAGTTGGTGTTGCTGCAGTTTTCTGGGGATCATATGTGCACACGTGTGGCTCTGGTGCTGTGAATGAGTGGTGGTTTGTTTACAGGGTCAGACCAAGGAATGGAGAAGCAGCTACTAAAATTTACCCTAGATTTTTGCAGAAGGGGATAGGAAGATAACTGGGCTCCATGGACAGCCGAGCCTTCGTGGGACTGAACAACAAGGCATTGAGGGATTTTGTAAAACCTTATGTAGCATCAGTTTGTTGCCAGAAATCCTCGTGCCCATCAGTTGGTCCTGGAGATGAAACCGAACCGATGCTCAGCTTCTTAAGGGATGAGAACGTGAACCCTGGACAGGAAGCTGGTTCCTGGTGATTTATTTATACGTTTATGGAGCAAACGTCTGTTGATTGTGGGCGTGCTTGTGCCTGCATACACATGACCTCATTTCTTCTCGCAATTCCAGGATCGGTTTGTGTTTTATTTTGGGAGTTTTTAAGAAGTAGCTTTGACTTTGTTTGAGGGGGTGTGGATGTGTATCTGATGGGGAGTGGTGTTGACTTATGCCATCGGCTTGCAGGGCAAAGCGTTCAAAGCCAGCTTGGCTCTCTCTCTACCTGCCGTGCCCTCCCCCCCTCCGCCCCTCCTTTGGCAGAGAGCAGCTATGAAGTGAATGAGGACCGGAGAAAGCAAAACTTGTTAAACCAGATGCCTCTTGGAAATGGGACTCCAAGTTACAGGGTGTCCCTCGCAGCTCTCCAAACACGATGCTAATAGTGCCACGCTCATGCTTCTGTTTGTGAGTTCCTTCCAGAACCACGTAACAGCTTCTCCAAGGAGTGTTCTGGTGTCAGCGTTGTTGGATCTTTTTGTTAAGGAGGACTGTGGAGATGGGCGGAAGGCATGCTCAGCCCAGAATGGCAGGTCTGGAAATCGCAGCTGCCTTACCGTGGCCCATCGGCTTGTAATTGCTACCTCGCTGAGGGAGGCGGCCTGCAGAGTTCTGAAAGCTTCCACGACCTTGTCCGTGCCACGAGCAAGGGGTGCTTGGGGAGCCCGTAGCTGGCTCTTTAGTTCTCGTCTTCAGCGGTCTCCTCGAACTATTGCCTAAAGGTTTGTTCCTCCCACACTTTAAGGGGATTGTTTCTCATGCATTGGACCCGTGCTCACCTCCCTAACATGCTAATGAGCAGGAGCCTGCGTATATCTGGGCCACTTTATCTCAGCAGAGCCAACTGTTCGGACTGTAAAGCCCACTTCCTGAGCAACCTGGGATCCTCTCTCTACCTTTTGAAAGGGAGAACAGTGGCATACAGCCTCTCGGGAAATGTTAACATAAGTAACCGGAAAATTCAGAGAAACAGGGAAGAAAAGAAAAATGGGGAGAAAAAAACAATGCGATGTTGAGCCAAATCTTCAGCTTAGAATAAAGGGATCTTTAAATCAGGAAAGGGAAGTGGACTGAGGCATTTTAAACCTATTACCACTAAAAATTATTATTTTTCAGAGTTCCTAATTTATAAGAGAGCTTGACTCTGATGGGTTGATCCGATTTGTAGGAGGGTGGTTTCGTCTGCTTGGGCTGCAGATGAGTTCACCATGACAGAACACTCCAAAGAACAGAAATTTATTTTCTTATGGTTCTGGAGGCTCAAGACCTAGTTCTTGGCAGGGTTGGTTTCTGGCGAGGCCTCTCTTCCTGGCCCGTGGACAGCTGCCTCCTGGATCTGTCCTCACCTGCTCTTTTCTCTGTGCGTACACTCTCTCGGTGTCCCTTCCCCTTCTCCTAAGGACTGGAGCCTTCTTGGATTAAGCTCCGCTCTTATAACCTCCTTTAACTCGAATCACCTCCCTGAAGGTCCTCCCTCCAAATATAGTCACTTTGGGGCTTAGGGCTTCAACCTGTGAATTTTGGGGGGGGACCCAGTTCAGTTCTTAACAGAGAGGAAGCCCTTATGATTTAAGGGTTAGCAAACTAGTCCCAGTCCTGGTTTACATAAAGTTGATTGGCACAAAGCCACGCCCGTTCTTGTATAAATTGCCTACAGGCGGTTGTGCGCTCCAAGGGCAGAGTTGAGTGGTTGTGATAGTCTGTCCTACAAAATCCTCAGCTCTTTGCTGTCTGGCCTTGTGCAGAAAAAGCTTGCCAACCCTTGAATTCGCTGAGACTTGTTCTAATAAGAGGAGGGATTATCGGGGTTTGTATCAGTAATTTTTCTTTATTGACATACAAGTAGGCACTGTTTGTTATTTACAAATTAAATAGGATAGGAAAGGAGAATGAGGAATTGCCCCCCTGGCCAGTAGGTCCTGCCAAGTGGCTGGTCCCCATGAAGGTTGACTGGAAAAGAAAGCTGTGGTTGGAAGACACTGCTGTGTGACTGTGGGAAAGTCACATTACATCTTGGAGTGAGCCTCGTTTTCTCTCACTGTAAAATGGCAAATCGGGGGACCTGTCTCATAACCTGCTTGCTTGGGTCCCGTGAAATAAAGCCATGAGAGCATCCTCTAAATGGTAGGAGGGCTGCATACATAGAGAGGATTAACCAGTACCCATTCATGCTGGTGCAGCTGCTGTAGATACGTGCCTTGGAAAACTACCCTATTATTTAGAGACAGAGGAATATTTGGATGGTGGGAATGTGCTGCTCTGGGAAAAGCAGTTGCCAGTAGGATTTTTATCACATAATTAGAGGCTGTGTTAAATGTGCTGGTGAAAAGCTGCTGTGAGCTGCTGCCTGGGCTCACAGGAACGGGGATCCTGAACCTTTTCCCCGAGAACGTTCCTGGAGCAGCATTCCTGCGTTGGTCCCTTATGTGGCACTGGCTCTGGCCAGCAGAAACTCCAGGAGGTCCTAGGCTAGGACCTAGGCCAGCGCCACACGGCCTTAGGGACCCTCGTAAAATCACCAGCTACCCACTGGATGCCCTTGCTTTGCCCAGCTAGGTGCTGGGCAGCCCTCTCGAGGGTGTGTGCCCTGATGCTGAGGTTTGGGGGTTGCAGGCCAGAAAGTGGGGGGACAGTCAGAATAAGGAAGACCCCAGGTTAGGAGGAGAGACCGGTCTAGCAGAGCTGTTCAAGGTGTTTCTTTGCTGGCTTCTTTGTGGATCCCCCTGTTCCTTCTGTCACTCAGTATTCCCCTTTAAGCACATAGTTTGGTGTACGGGACAGGGTTGGGGCGAGGACTGACGGTCAGCAGACTCTCTGGCCTGGAGCAAATGCCCATTAAATGATAGTTCTAATTTTTATGGTCATTTCCCAAGTATTTCCTACTCATTAAGTCCCTGTCCCGTTCCAGGCCCTGCGCAACGGGGGGAGAGAAAGACATGCAGGTTCTTGGCTTCTGTAGCTGGTGAGGAGGTAGGAGAACCAGAGGTCAGTAGGCTTCATGTGTGTCCCCCAGGCACGTGTTTCTCACAGTGTCACAGCAAGGCCACTGCTGCCTTCTAGCTTAGCACGGTCACCTGCCGGGCGCCCCATCCCCCACCCTCCAACCCCAGCCTGCCCTGTCCCAGCCTTCCCTACCCTCCACGACCAAGTTGGGGACCCATCTCCTTCCTGATAAATGCCAGCCTACCCTTGTCCTACTTTTCTCAGGATCCTGAAGTATTTACACACACAGTTCAACTTGGATTTAAGCGTTGTTTTATGTAGCCGTGAGAGAAGAGACTGGCCTTACTCCTAATTCCTCAGTGCTTCTAGCCTCGCACCTGCATACGCTCAGCAAATGTCGGATTGGGTGGATTCTGATGAGCGTCTACTTCAGGGTTTCTTAACCTCATCACTACTGTCATGTTGGGCCAGATAATCCTTTGTTGGGGGCCAGCCTGTGCCCAGTGGGATGTTCAGCAGCATCCTTGACTTCTATCCACTACGGACCAGTAGTGGTTGTGACAACCCAAAATGGCTCCAGACACCGTGCAATGTCCCCTGGAGGACAAATCACTCCTCACTGAGACCCACTGATAGACCAAGTTCTAGACATGGCAGGCATGCTATCCCTCAGTCGGGTTGTAAATACCTTGGGGAAATTGGGGGAGAATTTTCATTATCTCTACGATGCCTGTATATGGACGATAGCATAAATGTCTCATAAATGTTTCTTTACTCCGTCCGCTCAGCTCGTCTTCCTAGTTGTACCTTCTCCAGCTGAGGGCGGGCAGAATGGGAAGTCTGAGGCCATGTTCATCATTGTCAGCACGGATTAAATAAATACTTACAATTTCCTGGTTTTCACTGTGCTCTCCCTGCCATCTTCTGGGTGTGGAATGCCTTATCTTCAGAATGCCAGCCCTGCAAGTGGACACACCCCACATACCTGGTTCAGATTTACTTTGAAGGACACTGATCAGTAGAATAGGCTTATAGAATCCTCTGGTTTCTCATCGATGGCCTGAATTGTGCGTGTGTGCGCGTGTGTGTGTGTGTGTGTGTGTGTGTGTGTGTGTGTATAGTGGGGCAGTTGTGAGGACAGACCACAGTTCTCTTGGGAAAATGAGGAGTGTATTGTGTATTCTAGGAGAACTCACTATGGGGAGATCCAGAAGGGAGGGGAGCTCGCATCTAACCTGACTCTGAGGACTGGGCCAGACAGGTTGTCCTCTCCAGGCCTACCTTCACCCTTGAAGGGAGAGAAGAAGTTAAATGAACTTCACCATCTCTTCAGCCTCTGACCATCGTGTGACTTGAACTTTATCTTGAAACCCGCTTCTTTTATGTTCATGGAAGAGAAACCTATTAGAGGGTTGGGCCAGGTTCTTCCCAAAATTTTGTGAAGACCAGGCTCTTGCTAGCCATCTTCAGCTTCTGGAAAGACTGTCATGAAGCTGAGAGCAGAACCAGGGATGGTAGGAAGAGCAGATTTGGCTCAGAAGAATTTTCTAGCTATCAGAGTTGGTGGAACATGAAATAACCCAAGAGGAAAAGCGCTCTCCTCTCCAGAGGTCTTCCTGCCGAGGCTGATCCTGGCCTGGCAGAGATCGAGGTAGCAGTGGGGTCCTGGCTTGTCCTTCTGGAGCCATAACTGCCCCCTCCCCTGTACTTGACTCTCGCTGTGAGCAGTCCTGCCCTATTGAGAAGCAAGCGAAGGCCGTGTTGTCTCTCTTACAGCCTTCTGCCCGTCTGCATGGCTCTGAATCAGCTGTCAAGGGAGTTGGCTGTGACTGAGAACCAAAATGAATCCACCTTCTCTGGAAATTGTTGGTTCCAGGCCCATGACTGTCCCATTACTGGGCTCTCCAAGGCCACTATCTCTCTGTGAAGTCCTTGCTTTCCGTGAGAGCGTTTTTGTGGGGCTCCAGAGAGCACCACTTCCACTCTGTCATCCACCAGGCGGATTTACGCCATATGTACCGACCTTGAGGTTGTTGTCTGCTGACACCACAGTAGGGACTCGTCCCCGGTGCCCTGTCCTGGCATTTTAGGCTGTGCAGTGGGAGGCCGGTTGTCTCTGGGATGGTGGGAAGACCATGATGTACCCACATTGTTCTATAACATCGGCCGTCTGCTTTCCACTGACTGCCTTTACTTCCTCCTCCTCCTCTTTTTCTTTTTAAAAATATTTTATTTATTTGAGAGAACATGAGCTGGGGGGAGGAGGAGGAGAGGCAGAGGGAGAAGCAGATTCCCCTGAGCAGAGAACCAGACTCGGGACTCGATCCCAGGACCCTGGGATCATGACCTGAGCTGAAGGCAGCTACTTCACTGACTGAACCACCTGGGCATCCCTAGAACTTCATTCTTGATTCAGGTGGCACATCACAAATATTTAACACTGTGCTGGATGTTGGGATTGAATGGTGAGCAGCGCGGGCTTCCCTGCCCCCACTGGACAGAGTCTCGTCTCTGCCTTCCTCCCTCCAGGTCCTCACTGACATGTCCATACTGGAAACCTCTGAGGGACTGGGGCTTGGGGTGGCAATGGGTAAGCTCCAACTGCCCCACTGCCCCAGCCTGGCAATAGGCGTGTGTGCGGTGGTTATGGTGGCGGAGGAGGAGGGAGGAGGAGGAGGAAGGGGAGGACTGGTGTTGAGGGACATAGGGTGAGACCAAGCAGGTGTGTAAGAGCTGGAGGGCACTAGTGAAACTGTGCCCTTGCCTGAAGCAAAGTGGATGAAGGCCTGGGAAAGGAGAGGTGGGTGGGATGGAGAATAGTTTTTGGGATGCCTATGGAGACTGTCCCACTGGATGTCCCTTAGCCCTTGGCTGCTCCCTGGCACTTTGCTGCTTCCTTGAGAGCTGCTCACTCGCTCTTTCTTTCTTTAGACAAATGACAATTTTAAATGAAAGTTGTATCTGTTTAAGGTGTCTGATATTGGAAATACACAGTGAAATGATGACTGGAGTCGAGCTCATTAACATGTCCTCTCCTCACATTGTTACTTTTTTTTGATGTGATGAGAGCACTTGAAATCTACTTTCAGCCAAGTTCCAGAATTCTCTACAGAATGATTAACTCTAGTTCTCATTTTGCGCATTAGAGCAGTCCTTGGGGGAGAGTACCTAACTGCTCTGTACTTCTGTCCCAGTGTCTTCCCATTGCCTCCTTCTCTGCACCCCCAACCACTGTCTGTTCCTGTGTTGGACTATTGAAGATCCTACAGGGGATGAGATCATGCAGGGCTTTTCTTTTGTCTTGCTTATTTCACTTAGCATAATGTCCTCTGGGTTCATCCATGTTGTTGCCAATAGCAGAATCCCCTTTCTTAAAGCTGAGCGACAGTTCATGGGGTCTATACAGATGAACACCGCTCGCTCTTCATTCCTCCCACGGCGACACTTCCATCATTTGCCTATATTGTGTATTGTGAGTCATGTTGCAGTGAAGATGGAAGCACAGATATGTCTCCGAGGTCCTTAATTTCATTTCCTCTGGGTATATAGCTAGGAGTGGATTGCTGGATCATATGGGAGTTCCATTTTTAATCTTGTGAGGACCCTCCATACCATTTTCCAGAGTGGCTGCACCAGTTTGCACTCCCACTGGCAGGGTCTGAGGATTCCCCTTTCTCTGATCCTCGCCAACACTCAAATTCTGTTTTGTTGATAATAGTCATCGTAGCAGGTGTGAAATGATATCTTCTTATGGTCTTGAATTTTATTTTTTATTTTTAATTTTTTAAGAGAGCATGCGTGGGGTTGGAGGAGAGGCAGAGAGAGGAGGAGGGAGAGAATATTTTTTTTTTTTTTTAAGATTTTATTTATTTGACAGAGAGATTGAGATCACAAGTAGGCAGAGGCAGGCAGAGAGAGGGGGGAGCAGGCTCCCTGCTGAGCAGAGAGCCCGATGTGGGGCTCTATCCCAGGACCCTGAGATCATGACCTGAGCCGAAGGCAGAGGCTTTAATCCACTGAGCCACCCAGGCGCCCCGGAGGGAGAGAATCTTAAGCAGGCTCCACACCCAGGCAAGAGCCCGGTGTGTGGGCTCGATCTCACGACCCTGAGATCCTGACATGAGCTGAAATCAAGAGTCAGACACTTGACTGATTGAGCCACCCAATCGCCCCTTGAGTTTTATTTGATAAGGAGTGATTGTGAGCACCTGAGCCATTGGTCTGTCTTCTTTGGAGAAATGTCTATTCAGGCCTTTTGTCCATTTTTAAAATTGGGTTGTTTGTGCGTGGGTGGGTTTTTGTGTTTGTTTTTTTGCTCTTGGAGGCCCTCAGCCATTTTAGACATTAGCCCTTATCAGATATGTAGTTTGCAAATATTTTCTCCCAACCCATAGGTTGCCTTTTCATTCTGCTGATGGTTACCTTCACTGCGCAGAAGCTTTTATTTGTTGTAGTTCCATTCCTTTATTTTTGCTTTTGTTGCCTAAGCTTTTGGTGTCCTAGCCAAAACCAATAATAACTGTCAAGAACAATGTCAGATATTTTTCCCCCCTCGTGTTTTCTCTTAGGAATTTTATGGTTTGGGGTCTTATTTTAAGTCTTCCATCCATTTTCTGTTAACTTTTATGGGTTAAGTGGTGGGTCCCACTTTATCCTTTTGTAGGTGGATATGCAGTTTTCCTAAAACCATTTGTTGAAGAGACCACCATTTCCCATTGTATAGCCTTGGTGCCCTTGTTGAAAATTAGCTGACCATATAGGCAAGGTTTATTTCTGGGCTTTCTCTTGGCTTCTGTTGGCCTGTGTGTTTCTCTGTATGCCTTACCTTACAGCTTCAAATCAGGTACAGTGAGGCCTCCAGCTTTCTTTCTCAAGATTGCTTTGACTGCTTGTGGTTCCCTATGAATTTCAGGATTGTTTTTCCTGTATCTGTGAATGTCTAGTTCCTGAGCAGCCCAGGGTGTGCTTGGCGGTCAGTACAGTGGTTGGTGTTGACAAGCCTAGCTGTGTGTGTCAGTACCAGTTACCAGATGAGCCTGGAGACTGTGCCTTGAAAGTCCATTCCGTGACTACTTTGATCTCAGGGGACAAGCTGCTGATTCTTGTTCAGCGAAACCATTTCTGACTCTCCTGAATGGTGTAGGTAGAATGGGAAGTGGTATCCAGGCAGGTGTAGAGGGGGCCTGGTGTGGGTTAGGGATCACGGCAGGGCTGGCGGCCTGTGCTTACTTCCCCAACTCCGAGGAACCTAGGTGCAGTTGGGAAGTCCCGAGTTACTTGAAAACCGTGGCATGTTTCCTTAAGAAGGACATAAATTTGTGATCACGGCCCCTTGCTTTGTTCTACACACACTGAAATACCCAGGCAACTCTCCTCCTTAGCACTAGCTGTAATAACCTACTGCGTTTCCTGTCGCAGAGCCTTTCCTTATCTAATAATTAGCTCCTTGGTCTTGTCCCTTTAATCTAGTGGTAGTTACACAGGGAGCTGCCTGCCTAGGAATTTTTGCATTAAGGGAGGAGACTCTCCCACTGAAACTCTGCAGGCATTTCTGCTGACAGGTTGATATGGCCGGCGCCCTCGAATCCAAGAAGTGGGAGACCTTTCACCCTCACCTGGGTCATGTGCTCTGGGGGAAGAGGGATGGGCCCGTTCCTCTCCTTCCTGCCCTGACTGTTGAATTTGCTTGACACTCAATTGCCCAATCTGCAGTCATACTCAACTAATTGGATTGTTTTTAAATTCTCCTCTGGATGAATTATGAGCTTTCTTGACTTGAGTCAGGCTGCCTGGAGTCCGTCCCAGCCCCGGGCAGGTGCCGTGCCAACGTTGCTGGCATGCGTCTCTGCCAACGTACTTTACTATTGACCCTGAGCTCTCCCGTGGAAACACCGAGCCTGGAGCTGTGCGGAAGGCACAGCCCCTCCTGTAGGTCTCAAAGGCTGCCTTTGTCCCGCGGAATGCCTGTCGCAATGAAGCCTGATAAATAGCCAGCTCATTTCTCCGGTAAATGGAAATGAAAGAACCTTGCCCGCCAGAAGTAACTTTCCTTGTCTCTTCTCGTCTTCTTTATTCAAGCCCATTTAATGAATAACTAAGTCCCCAAATCCTGCTCTGTGCCAGGCACTGGGAAGGAGGAATTTGTGGTCCCTGCTCATGAGGACCTCGGGCTTCTTGGTGGACACCAAGCCTGTGCATGGGAGACCAGTAAAGGGTATAAAAAATGAAATGCCAGGAAAAGCCATGTGCATGAGTCGCCTTCTCTGGTGGCCTTAGGGACTAGAGCTTGCTTTCCCTATGTCTTCCAGAGATGGGCTTTTATCTCAGTGTCCTTAACACTTCTTTGCTCACTCACGAAACACCCCCTGAAGGCTTCCTCTCCGCCGGGCACTGTGCTAGTGCTGGCCACGAGGAGTCAAGTCTGTAAGACCCAGCCCTCAGCTCAAGGCAGGGGTGGGCTGCCGTGTGAAGGGGTGGATGGAGGGGCTAGTTCGCTTGGAGGTTGGATTCTTCCCTTGGTCATTTCTCTTTTGATCAAAAGTAATTCTCGGCGTTTCTCCCATCCTTCAGTGGTTCAAATGTCTGGTTAACCTTTCCCGCCCCACCGTACATCTTTCTGATTCTTTGAAAGAGCCTTTCCCCTATTAGCTACTTTGTATTCCTTTGCCTTCCCTCTTCATATATTTCTTACCCTTGATTGTTACTAAAACCCCTCATAGAGCTATGGAGCTGCTATTTTGCTTAATTTTCCCTCTGAAATTAACCGCTCTTTTGTTACACCAACAATGGCTAACACTACGTGGGAGTCCCATCTGTGTGCTTAAGTTTGTTTATTAGTCTATTCCTCTATTTCTCTTGCCCCTTAGAGAGACTTCTTTCAATTACGAATTCACCAGTGTTATTTTTGAATCTTAAACTTTTTTGAAAAAAAAAATTCCTTATTTTCCCTCTAGGCCACATCAGTGAGTGGAGCATCAAAATTAGAACAACTCTGGGGCACCTGGCTGGCTCAGTGGGTGGTGCATGCAGCTCTTGAGCTCAGGGTCATGGGTTTGAGCCCCATGTTGGTGTGGAACTTACTTAAAGAAATAATAAGGATGGGGCACCTGGGTGGTTCAGTGGGTTAAACCTCTGCTTTCCGCTCAGGTCATGATCCCATGGTCTTGGGATTGAGCCCCGCATCGGGCTCTCTGCTCAGCGGGGAGCCTGCTTCCTCCTCTCTCTGCCTCTGCCTCTCTGCCTACTTGTGATCTCTATCTGTCAAATAAATAAATAAAATCTTAAAAAAAAAGAAATAAGGAGATTAAAAAAAAAGAAAGAAGCAAAAAATGCAAAAATAGAACAACTTTAATATAAGAAATATTCCTTTAGCTCTGCCCCAAACACCACAGGGAGACTTTGATGCTACTTTCTCTGGAAGCTTCTCCAAGTGTTTCTGAGCAGCCCTGGAAGCTGCCTCATGGGTCCTATGGCCATTTTCTTCCCATGTCCTTTATATTCCCATGACTGTTCTGAGCACCCCAACCCTGGGGCCCAACAAGTCCCAGTGTCCGGCTAGGGCCCTGGGACCAGAGTTGAGCCACATAGCACCCTGCTGCCACCACGGCCCTGTGCGGCCTGATGCTGCCTGGCTGGGCCACGGTGGGCCACCTGCTGGCTCCTCCCAGGCGGCCACACTGCTATGCCTTCTACTGAGGTGCTGAGACCTTCCCTTGCAGCTCCCAACAGCCCCTGGTGGTGGTTTTCTGTTGCTCCCCCGTGTCCTGCTGTTTGTGGTCTTTTCTTAAGATGCAAACAGGAGTCCGGGGATGCAAAGGCACAGGACGGATGGATTGGCACTGCGTTGGGCTTAGAATTGTCCTACGCCCCGGCCTGAACCCTGCTACTGTCTCAAGTATTTCTGAGCACCTGTGGGCAGGTGCCTCGTGGGTCCCGCAGAGGACTGGCCCTCCTCAAGATACACCCACTTCCCGTGGGTCATTTGTCCATCACCCCGATGGTCTTCTGGCAGAATGGCCCCGAGGTCCCTCACTCGGGCTCAGATAGGCCGGGATCCCCAAGTGCACTGTAGGCCCAAGCAGCACCCTTCACAATAATTACAAAAGAATATAACCTCCTTATGTAAAATTTGGGAAGCAGGAAAAATAGCTCATGATCTCACCAGCCTTGTTTTTTTCTAAAAGATTGTATTTATTTATCTGACAGACAGATCACAAGTAGGCAGAGGGGCAGGCAGAGAGAGAGAGGGAGAAGCAGGCTCCCTGCTGAGCAGAGAACCCGACGCGGGGCTCGATCCCAGGACCCTGAGACCAGGACCTGCGCCGAAGGCAGAGGCTTTAACCCACTGAGCAACCCAGGCGCCCCACCAGCCTTGTTTTTTTGGCCATCAGATCTCTCTCTTGCACATACGGTTCACACGATTGTACTATCATACCTTGGCGTTTTTTGACCAGCCCGGGGTCTGGGTGGTGTTTGCCCCTCTGGGGGGTGGTGCCGGAGGCTGCTGCAGAGACCCTCCCACGCACTTCTGGTGCTGCCCCCCTCCCCCGCCCCCTCCACCCCACTGACACTTGCTTACATTCCTTTTCCTTCCCCGCCCTGATGCTCATCCCCTCCCCGCCTTCTCTGCTTTCTTTCTAAGTGGTTGCTGCCTACCCCGAGCCACCTGAGTCCCGTTCCTGTTCTTATCTCTGCTGGTGACCTCACTGGGTTGGTGTGGGACGGGTCCCCCCAGCAGTAAGACACCCCACCTTCCCAGAGTCACAGCGAAGGAAGATCAGTGCCTGCCTGACTGCTCTGACCCAACGTGGAGAAATGCCGCTGGCGGGGGCGCGTTAAGGACACCAGTGGACATCCCGTCATCAGTACCTGGGCAACCACAGGATCATTCGCTTCTAGAGTTTGACTCTTGGTACCCTGCATTCTAACCTCAGCCCTGGCACGAGGTCCCGCCGTAAACCTGAGGCAGGTCACGTAAACTCTGTGCTTCGGTTCATTCGTCTTCTAAATGGGAATATTAAAATTTGACCTTTTAACCTCACAAGTATGTTTGCAGATAACATGAGAAGCCTGTTGTAATTCTAAGAGTGCTGTGAAATGTAAACAAAAATTATAGTTAGAGCTAAGTAGGAGAATAGTAAGGTTATTGTAGGTACCGTGGCCCCTGGACCAGGCAGCCTGGGTTCGAAGCTTGATGCTACTGTTATTAGCTGTGTGACCCTGGGTAAGTTTCTTAGCTTCTCTGGGCCTTGGTTTCCTCTGTTGTAAAATGTTAAGGCAGCGTGATGGTACTTTATAAGCTTGTGTTTATGGTGGGATTAAATGAGTGAAAATTACGTAGCAGGTCTAAAGGAGGGCCTGGCATGTTGTTAGGTATCCTTATGGGTGCTGTAATCATTTACAGCCACCTTCTGCTACCAAATCTTCCTACACTGGTTAGGGAAGGTCAGCATCCATGTTTAAACGATCGTGTGGCTGCCCCGCTGCTTGCCCTCAGAGCGACTGGTGACGGCGTCGTGCCGGCCACCGGGCCATGGCCGCCGCTACCCGCAGGTGCAGCGGCTGTGATGACCGTGCTGTCACGGGTTGACCGTCTGGGAGCTTCACGTAGTCTCATTTATTTCTCACAAATAACCCTGAGGGAGGCTGTCTGATCCCGTTTGTTAGAGACGAAGAAACGGAGTTGTGGAGAGCCTGACTTCCTCTGGGTCTCACCGTCTGTGAGGGGCCGACTTGGGATCAGAACCGGCGTCCTTGGGCTCCCGGAGGCCCCACCTCCGTGCCCATCCCAGCAGTTCCACTTTGAGCAGCCTCAACTCTGAGCTTCCAGAGAAGTTCCTACTTGAAGCAGTTCTGAGATTTTACATTTTTGAAAATCACCGGTGACCTGAGGTCTCACTCTGGGTTGAAGTGAAGTCACTTGTCCCCAAACAGCCTCTGTTTCTTCCGAATCTGTGCATGTGGGCGACGTTATCGCCCCCCTGACGCCCAGCGGATGAATGGGCTGCCGCGGGGACTGAGCTCCCGAGGCCCTGAGCTCCCGGACCCGCCTCAAACCCGGCTTCCCTGGGTGTGCCCGCAGCGATCACAGGAAGGTTCCATGGTGGGGACAGGTGTGACTGTTACTGTTCCCACCCCCACCCGCACCCTGGGCCAGGCCCTGTAGGCGTCCTTGTCCTGCAGATCTCGAGCGAGGGTCTTTGGGAACGACGGGGGGCTTGCTGGTCTCCGGGGGCGATGATCACGTGTAGTTCGCTTGTCGCTCTAGAAGCTGCCCGGGACCAGTTTGCCTCACTGAATGGCCCCGACTCCAGCCGCCTCCCGCTGTTCCCGGAGCGCCCGGCCTGTTGGGCAAGAGGCAGGTGGTCAGGAGTGTCCGGGGCAGCCTGTCCCCTCCAGCAGCCCACCCGTGTGGGGTCACTGTCGGGTGCTTCCTCGGCTGCAGGACAGATAGGACTCTGGGCACGGTGGGCTCCTTGCTGCTTCCGCAGCCAGTTGGAAATGTGTCTTCTCTGCGCTGCTGGGCTTGAAATCACCAACACGGTCGTTGACAGATTGGCCTAAACCAGTCTTTCACTCAGTTTTCGGATCATTATAGGACATTGCCCAGGGACGCGGCGCGAGGCGGGAGGGGTTCTCCGGGGTAACAGCAGCTCCATGAGCAAGCATGGTGTTACCTAGTACTTAACGGGAACTCGGGGGCGGGATTCAGTTACACCTGGGTATGGGGTGTGACTCTGTCACTTCCCAGCTGTCTCCCCGAGCGAGCTCCTGACCTTGCAGCCCATCTGCTTGTAGAATGGGGATGAGAACACTCACCTCCTGGCGTTGCAGTGACAGATGACAAGGTGTGTCCGGAGCCTCCATGCGTCCCTGGCCCACGTAGGTGCTCTGTCATAGTAGCTGTTAAGCGACACTGTCCTCGGGGACGTGGACAGTCCGACTTAAGCCCCTTAGGTCTCAGGTGTGGGTTCCTGTTTGCCTCTTCCCTCCATCTCGTGAGCCCCAGGGACCTGGTCCTTCTGCCTCTCTTTCCAAATAGCCTCTCACCTCTGCGTGGTCTTTACCCCCATGCTGTGGATCAGGGTCCCGGCCCTGCCTTCATCCTTGAGCCTCTTTCCTTCCTCTCCCACCCAAACCGGACGAATCCTTTTCCTCTTGAGAGGATCACAATGGCTGGTGTCGTGAGGAGGCAGAGTGGGTGCGTTAGTGGTTCATCCGGAGAACTGTCAGAGGCTGTGTCCACCTTCGGGGTGGCTCATCGCCCCTGTGGGCAGCACCGCGTTCCAGGGCAACGGCCTGGAAACATCCAGCCTTCTAGGAAGACGCTTCCTCCCATCAGAATAACAGTGTCAGGTTTTCAGCTTGCTTCTAGGATTCACTGGGCTTGCTGTAGTGACATCGCTGCTCGCGGGAAAGACAGATGGCCGGGAAAACCTGTTGCCTGTGCCTTTACCTTTTAGGAAGCTCTGATGTGCGCCGGGGAGAGAGAAAGCATCGCCCCGCGGACTGAAGTCGCGGCTTCTTTTCACACGGGAGCGGGGGACGGGATGCTGTAGGAACTGGGGTCTTCTTCCTTCTTCGGAGCTGCCTCCACTGCTCGTGTCCAGCTGGAGTTCGGGGACTGCTGTGTGGCCTGTGTGGTCTGGGTGGTGGTTACCATGGACAGCGGGCATCTTAACGGGGGCAGCAGGTAGATGGACGGCGTATGTAGAGCACACGGGGTCCAGGGTGCACGTCCAATCTACGGGCTTGGCCCAGCTGGCGCGAGTGCACTTGCCACAAGTTAGCTTTCTCACTTACAAAACAGAGACGTTGCGATCTGGACATGGGAGGCTGCTGCGACTTTCCTGGGGCTGGGGTTTGATTCCTGGCTCGTGAAAGGACAGAAGCTTACATGAGGACCTCCTGTGTTGCCCCGGTCATTGTTTTCGCTCTGGCTCTAAATTCTCCCACCTTGGTGACCTCATCAGGACAACCTGTCCTTCCCCTATGGCTTTGTGCCGATGGCCCACTGCCGTGTATGTATCGCAGATGCTTGGAATCTTTGGGCCAGTTGGGGGGACGAAGTTGATGCGGTCCACGGCTTCAGTATGCGCACCAGATAGTGAGTCTCGTCGTCCGGAGTGTGTCGACCGCTGCTCAGCGCGCTCCCCCAGGAAAAAACAGACCCTCTACCTGCTGCGTGTGAGGTGGTGCTGTGGCTGACTGCCCGGTCTTAACCTGTCCAGGAATGCGCACTGAAGGCCTGCTGGGTCTTCCCTCTGTCCGCCTGTCTTTTTCCGCTTACAACTGGAATTTCTTGACAGCAAATAAATTCTAATTGTTGAGAAGAGGATGAAATCGTATTTTTAAAAAATGTATGTATTTATTTGAGAGAGTGAGAGCATGAGACGGGCAGTGGGAGAAGCAGACTTGAGCCCGCTGCAGGACTCGATCCCAGGCTGGGACCATGACCTGAGCTGAAGGCAGACCCTTAATCAATGGAGCCACCCAGGCGTCCCTAAAATCATACTTTCATTCTCCCTCTCTCTAGAGAGCTTATCACCACTAACACCTCTGGTAATCTCGCATTCCTTTTTGTTTGTTTGTTTGTTCTTAAGGCACAGGACACACATCAGAGCCTGACCCACGGCTCACTGGCTTTTTGACCTCAGGCAAATCTTTACACCAAGAGCCTGACTCTCCTTGATTTTCAAATGGAGAATATTAAGTAAGTCCTAGGACTGTTAGTGATGTTAAATTTAAAAACCCATGTCAATATTTAACAAGCCCCGGAGCACGAGCGCTCAGATGCCTGCTACTGATTTTTTTTTTTTAAGATTTTATTTATTTATTTGAGAGAGAAAGAGAGAGCATGAGAGGGGAGAAGGTCGGAGGGAGAAGCAGACTCCCCACGGAGCTGGAAACCCAAGGCGGGACTCGATTCTTGAACTCCGGCATCATGACTTGAGGCGAAGGCAGTTGCTTAACCAACGGAGCCACCCAGGCGCCCGCCAGCTATTGATTTTTAACAGGAAAATGGGATCGTACAGGACATACTTCTCCAGCTTTCCTTTTTACTCTGTGGCAGATGACAGATACCCTTTCATGTCTGTATATGCAGATAGTCTGCATTCCTGTGTAATAGCCTCACAGTGTTCTGTTCTATTAAATGATAATTTAAATGATCATTCCCCCAATGAATTAAACAACTCTTAGGGATGATAAATGTGACGAATACGCACGTGGGTCTCTCCACACACGCTGTGCGTTTCTGCAGGCCTTGCTGCTGTGCGTGGGGAAGCTCAGTTGGAGGCTGTGCCAATATTGTAGGGACTGTCACGCTGCCTCAGTGCCCACCGTTAACTTTCGTCCTCTGCTGGATTGCTGAGCAGTATTCTTGTGAGATGCAAGGAAAACGTCTGATAGTGGCCAGTATCCTACATTGCTCCCTCGAGCACGAGTGGACGTTTGAGAGCCCTTTCCACCTGACCGGGGTTAACTGAAGGGTTTGCTGTGACCTAGGTCTTCCCTGCGTGGTGTGGATTCTGTGCAGTATGAGGCTGGTTTCGTTCGTAGTACTGATACCACTGGGCGGATCCCTGTTCTATTGGTGGGCCAGAGATGCACACTGGGGCATCCTTCATCAAGCAGGGTTCATTTAAAAATAATTTTTAATGAAAATCATTTGGAGCTACATCAGCCTCAACTGTGATTTTTATAATTCTATTCTATTTTATTTTTCTATTAAATATTTTATTTATTTATTTGACAGACAGTGAGAGGGAGAACACAAGCAGGGGGAGTAGGAGAGGGAGAAGCAGACTTCCTGCTAAGCAGAGAGCCTGATGTGGGGCTCAATCCCAGAACCCTGGGTCATGACCCGAGCTGAAGGTAGATGTTCAGCGATTGAGCCACTCAGGCGCCCCTCAACTGTGGTTTTTATTAATCAAGGTCATAGGCCCAGCAGGCACGTGGCCAGACACAGGTGGCCCCTGGCAGTGGCCTTGCTGGTTGGCAATGAGGTCATACTATGTTTGACCTCTTCTGGGACTCCTTACATTTCCTGCTGAGCGTAACTGGCATATTCCACGTCATTCCGAAAAGGCATGAAGCTGCTGACAATAAAACAAGGAAAGAAAAGTCACTTTCATTTGTCCATGTGGACGTTTGCATTCCTCCCGGGGACAAGGGTAAGGCCCCACGTGACATGTGAGGTCAAGACAGGATGGAAGACCGTGTGTGTGCCAGTGTGTGGGGCTGTGCACACAGGTCACACTGTTCATTTTGTCATTCGAGAGCTGCGAGGAGGCTCAGCACCCCAGCTCATTTATTGGTTGTAATACCACCTGAGGGGTGCCTGGGTGGTTCAGTCAGAGCGTCGGACTCTTGGTTTCTGCTCGGGTCGTGATCTCAGGATCATGAGATGAGCCCCGCGTCGGGCTTCACGCTCAGTGCAGAGTCTGCTTGGTGTTCTCTCTCTCCCCTCCTGCTTATTCTCTCTCTCTCTCTCTCTCATAAATAAATAAATCTTTTTTTTTTTAAAAAAGGTAATATGACCTGAGCACTCCATTCACAGACTTCTTAACACTTTATTCAGGATGCTGAGTATAAGGTGTGGAATCTTTAAGAAAATGTTCAGGAATTCTGTGCAAGACTATTGCAATCATTCCTGTTACATACAAGAGTTGAGTGAACAAATCATCACAGGACTGGTCTTGGTTGTATTCCTATCCTTCACAGAGTTTCTCTGCTTTCTCAAGACAAAAAGGGGGGGCATCTAGGGGAAGGTGTGAGATTAGGGGGGTAGGCAGGTGGGTCTACAACTGCCCCTCTAAGCCGAAAGCAGAAAATCTCATAAGCAGATCTAAACGAAGAATTTGTTCACTCAACTCTGCCTTGCCCCAGAGTGGATGGGGGTCGGCGAGGGGCTGAGGCCCTACAAGGGTTGAGGAGAGGCAGGTGGAAAGGCTTCTGGGTTCAAGTGGAGCTTAATGTTTGGAGGGAGATCCGAAAGGGGTCAGTTTTCCAAAGTCAAAGCATAGAACAATTTAAATAAAAATCTGAAGTTGAGATGAGGGTTTAATTAAACTGTGATTAAGTGCTTTCTGAGAAAAATTCCCAATTGTGCCTATAATTGTTTCCATAAATGCTTTCTTTATGAATCCTCGAAGTTCAGCTGTTTTAATAGTCCCAGCTCAGCCACACGTAGGGGATGATGAAACTTTCAAAGCTTTGTAGCTCAGAGCACTGGCTGCCCCTGTGGGCACTTGCCCATTTGCAGGAGGAAACCTGAAAGGAGTCCAGGTAAACATTTCAATACCTTACATGGTTATATAACACATATAAAATTTATTTCTGAACCCCAAAGGCACCTTTCACTTGTGCCTGGGTGGCCTGGAGCGTATCTTTTTTATTTTCTTTTTCTTTTTAAACAGGAGAGTTACTCTATGAAGGGTAGTCTCCAGTTCACTTTTAGAAAGTTTATGTAAATAATGGTTTTTAACTTGTACTTTGCATCTGCAGGTTTAAAGAATGTAGAGTCATTACCTTGTAATGAACAAAGTGTGCAGTCCTAACACCTCTCGTTCAAGATCTCGGAGTGTTTCTGGTGGAGAGCGAGGGAAGGAGGGGAGAGGCAGACCTTTCTCAGTCCACGTTAGGCAGGTTTGAGGCTTGGGATGTGGGCAGCTCAGGAACCCACTCGGGAAGTTAGGTGAGGATCCATTCCTGAGACCGTTTGTTCATTCATGTGTTTCTTGCATGCCTCTATGTTCAAGGCACTGTTGTTTGTTTTAGCATTGACTGTATTTCTGGCAGTTTCTTCCTGCTTCTGACATTTACAAATTCTTTTCTCCTCTGGTGGAGACTTGGCTTTGTAAGAACAATGAACTTTGTTAGTAGAGGAAACACGCCAGTGGCAATTTAAGGCTTTATTTGGTTTTTAGGGTGGTGGAACTTTTTAGGTACGGGGTCTTGGAACCTGGGAGCCCAGAGAAAGGTCAAACAGAGAAATACATGTTGTGTTGGAGGCAGGTAGCTATCACGCTAAGAGGAGTAATGCTTCTGATAGAAAGCTTTGCCTTAACAAAAACTAAAACAAAACAAAATATGAAGACTGTATTAAATAAGAAGACAGAAGAGATGCTGTGGACCCATCCCCCGAGCCTGACTTCATCCAGAGAAACTTTGGCCGAAGGTCAGAGAGAAGTTAGGGAGGGAGTCTAGTCTGTCTTTGTTGTCCCAGGAATCCTCTCCCCGGTTTTGGCTAAGACCTATGTTCTTTACAGGACGGAACCACACAGTTCCAGAGGGACCTTCTCAGAGGGAGGCCAGGGGCTCAGGAGTCATGAATAAAATGGAGAGAGGAGGGTCCTGGGGAGACTTAAATGGGGAGAAATGATTTTTTTAGATAAAAAAAAGAAGCATCTCAGGAAAAATAATGTTCTAAGCAGTATTCCCCGCGGAAATGATTGTCTTCCCAGTGATAGACCCGAGACCCAAAAGCCAGGCACGGGATGCCTGCTGCCCCTCCAGCATCCCACATGCTTCTCACCGAAGCCAAACCATTCATTCTGGTCCCTCTGGAGCCTGCGGCGATAGAGATCAGCACAGGCTTCAGTGTTTTCTGAACGAGGTTGTAGGGTTAGGAGGTCACTCCCCTTATTTCTTACGCATTAGTTTTTATTTTATTCAAAGTTCTCCCCTTTCCCGAAGGCCTGGACTGTTGTCACAACACAAAGCACAACTGGTCATAGGCAGAATATCCCTTCTGGTCTCTCCCTCCTCATCCCTCACCGTGTTCCAGCTCCTAGACCAGTGCTGCAGCCGTGCCCCCCGCCCCGCCCCCTCCGCAGCAGGTCTCCAGCCCAGCTGTGCCTCTGAGTGCCGCTGACCTTCCCCAGCCTGTGAACTGGGTACAGGAGCACCTGCAGGGCATCCCCGTTAAGGGAGGTTGAATAGAGCAGCTGTGTCTGGGGGAGTGCTGTGTATACATGATGATGCGCCTGCCCCTTTCCAAAGAAGATTAAAGGTGCCTCAAACAGGTGGCCATTTCCTTAGTGTTCACTCTCCAAATAATCCAGGTTAAGGTCATCCCTTTGCCGACTCGAGCTGTCTTACCTGCCTGAAAGCGGCGAGGATTGTGACTTCCTGTGTTCTCTGCCTTCCACCGGCACAATCCTGAGGTCACTCGGGGTGCTCCTTGGGATGGAAGTCCAGGAGTCACCCTGCCTTTAGCTAGAGCCCACTAATAGCTCGAGTTATTTTTCTTTTCATAAAATGAAACTAAGCAAATTAGGTTGATTTGTTTAGAAACCAGGAATGTAGTAAGAATGTTTTTGCTTGTGTCGTACGTTCACTGAAGAGACGTTTACTGGGTCCTGGGGCTTCAGCGGGGAAGGGAGCAGACCCAGGCCTTGGGCTCCTGGGAGGGGCTCTATGCACACACTCAGCATGGTTGCAGGGGGGCGCACTCGTCAACTGTGACAGGTGCGCTGGAGACATAGTAACAGGTGTGATTGGAACCCAGCAGACCACCCTGATGTTCGTTTGGGGGCATCGGGAAGGCTTTCCTGTGGCAGTTTGGTGGAAGCCGTTCCTAACTTTTCTTAGCCGTTTGCTCTCTCCTGCAGGCTGATTCAGCTCCCTTTCCCTCCTTTGGGCTGTATGTCTTCCATGAGCTCTGCTGGTTAGGGAGCGAGTGACAAATATGCCCATTAGCACTTTGTTTCTTTCTAAGCTGGTGCTGTCCTCGGGGACCTCTTAAATCCTCCCCTGTTTAGTAGCCTTCCACGACAGGCCTGGACTCTGCTCTTCACTCTTCCTCCAGGAGGCCCCTAGCTTTTCCTCCCCAAAGGGCCAGTTTGTCTGGGGGATGTGGGCGGGGGGAGAACAAATTGGTCTCATCGTACCATTCATTTCCCTTTGCCTTGCAAGCTTAAGAAAAGCATCCTGGACAATATATTAATGATTGCAGAAAATATGTTTAAAATAGGCTAAAAATAAAATTCTCACCCTGAATTAAAACATTATCATTTAACATTTATTGACTATATGCTTCTGGTCTTTTTTTTTTTCCCCAATGCATTTGTCATTGAATGATCTATTTCTATGTATTAAGAAAATTATAACCTTTTTAAAAGAATATAAGCTTTTTCATAGTTAAGTGGGCCATATTAACATCTTTGTGGACTTTTTGTGATTATAGAAAACACATTCAAAATAATCTCTCCTCTGTTCCCAGCATTAACTCTTCTGTTCTCTCCTCTAGAAACATTTTTTAACAAAATTGGAGGCACTTGGGTGGCTTACTCAGTGAAGTGTCTGCCCTCAGCTCAGTCATGATCCAGGGTCCTGGGATCGAGTTCCACGTTGGGCTCTCTGCTCAGCAGGAAGTCTGCTTCTCCCTCTCCCTCTCCGCCTCTTCCTTCTCATGAGCTCTTTCTCTATAATAACATCTTTTAAAAAATTGAATTTAAAACCCAAAGAACAGTTTTTGGACCAGGAATAGAAGGTGGGGGAAGTGCTGTCTCAGACTTCAAGAGCTGCCCCAGTGAGGCGTGTCTGTGCACCTTGCACGTGGCCCGCGAGCAGGACCGGATTCCTTCGCCAGTGCACAGGAGACGGTCATTTACGGCAGCCCTCAGTGATGGGACCCGCAGCTGGACAGCACCACAGATCTGATGGATATCCTGTGCTTCCTTGTCTGTAAAGGAGAAGATCCTAACAGCCTACCTTCCAGCCTTGCTCAGAGTTGGGTCTCCTACAGGGCATGGCCCAGCCATGGTGTCAGCTGTCGGGGAGGGGCAACTACGGAGGGAAAACTCCTATGCCAGCTAAGTTTGCAAACAGACCTCCGGAGCCCGCTAGGAAAGCCGTTGTCCACGGAAGGCAGGAAGTGGACGAGCCGCCCTCCTCACGTGAGCAGACAGGACCAGCCGAGCACTCCGAAAAGGTCTTAAAAAATGTGTGCATACAGCACTGCAGAGAGATGCAGGAGGAGGAGGAGCAGTAAGATGAAAACAGCTGATGGCACAAGAATGTTAAAGAAAATTCAAGTGGAAATGTCTGCAGTGGAAACATAGGGTTTATGGCCAGGGCGAGGGACGAAGGCCTGGTGTCCACTGCAGGCCAGTGTAGCTGAGAAGCCTGCTTTTGCAGCCAAAAGTGAGGCAGCAGAGGGCTCTGAAGGGAGCAAAGCAGAGAGGTTGGGCTGAGAAGCTGACTGACAACACGTTCTTTCTTTCTGGGGTTTTCTCCTGATTTTGACAGAGGAGTTTGTCTCCTACCCATCCTTCCATGGTGGCGGGGCGGGGGTGGGGGAAGACTAGAAAAGCATACACATGCCTGTTGTGTGTGTGAATGTAAACGATGCAGCGTCTGTCTGCGGGCTGCTGGGGCTGTGTGTCCCGGGGAGAAGGGAAAGACCGAGAGGTGAGCCTGACTTTAGGTGCCACATTCCCCCACTTTTTTTTGCGGGCCTGTAAGCAGCAGCAATGAGGCCAAGCAGGTACACAGAGCTTTCAATGATCTTGCAGAACTGGGGAGATAAACTGTGGGTCTAGGGCTCACCCAAGAGGGGAGAGGTCCTGGTAAACACCCTCCTTTCTCCCTGCTTTCAGCTCGGAGACCCGACAGGTTGTGTGTTGGGAGAGAGGGCACGGGGAACAGACCAGTCCTCCCCAGGTCGACATGTAGCTTCTGATCAGCGGGGTCGAATCAAGATGGTGCTGCTTCTCTCCACTTGCTTGCAAAAGGCACGTAATTCCCCTCTGGAGGAAGAGAAGGCCTTTCAGAGCCTCACCGCACTCACTAGTGTTTCACAGACAATGTATTACAGTCAGTGAAACATGACAGGATGTTTGAGCGTCAAATCAAAGGAAACACAAGAGGAAAAACAAAAGGAGACCCATGCAGGAGCTCTTGGCATTGGAGTTACCCCACGGGGGCTTTAGCCGGTGGTGATTAGTAAGTCTAAGGGGCCGGAGAAGATGGAGAACCTGGGTAGAGAACCGGAGTTGATTAAAATGGATTCCTAGGAATCTGAGAACTAAGATTTCCATGGAACAGGTACCATCTTAATCCTTTATTTATGTAAAAGATTTATTTTACAGAGTGAGGGGGAGGGCAGAGAGAGAGAATTCATCCCAAGTGAACTCTGCGCGGAGCATAGAGCCTGGCACGGGGCTCGATCTCTCCCCCCTGAGCTCATGACCTGAGCTGAAATCAAGAGTCGGACACTTACCTGACTGTCCGACCCAGGCACCCCATCTTATTCGTTTAGTAAAGATAGGAGTTGGGTTGAAGTTGGGGTCTGGGGCTGATGCTGATGGCTCCGAATGTCCCCAGAAATGTCCCTGGGATGTGTAGCTTGCCCATGGCTTTGCGGGAGGAGGGGCAGAGGTCAGTGTGAGAGGAGGAGCCAGGCCTGTGCGGACACAACATCCAGTGCTGTTGATGGAGAGCAGAACCTTCGGTTAATAAGAGGCTGGCTGGCTGGGTGCCTGGGGTGAGGAGAGAGACGGGTCCAAAAAGTTCTTTTTGTTTTCTTTATATATTTTCCTCGGACCAGTTAAGGCACCCCAAACGGATGAGCAGCTGCTTTTATTTTTGTAACTTTTACTTTTCTCTTGTTTTATGATAATTTGTAACATCGTTATTTTTATTGGCTAGGCTGGTAGGGGCTAGAAGCTAGCTAGCGTTTGTTTCCTCTGCCTGTTTTCTCTTCTCTGTGTGTCACCTCTCCCTCCCTGTGGCACTCACCTGGTCACCTGCCACTCAACAGCAGCTGCGGTGATGAAGGCAGGGTGGGAGTCGTGTCATGGGTAACAGTTCTGCCTCCAGGGAATGGACCATGGGGAGGATGGAGGATGGTATTGGAAAAAAAGACCAGTGGGGAACGGAGGATGAGGGGCACATGCTCCGAGCCTCGCGGACACTCTGTCTATGACTTGCATATCCATGACTTCCGTATCCGGGACTTCTGTAACCGGGACTTCTGTGTCGGGGACTTCCCTATCTGTAAGGTCTGGGCAGGAAATAGAAACCAGACCGGTCATTTGACCAGGGAAAATGGAATATAAAAATTATTAATATTATTGTTATTTTAAAGATTATTATTTATTTGACAGAGAGGGAGAGAGGGTACACAAGCAGGGGGAGTGCGAGAGGCAGGCTCCCCGCCCAGCAGGGAGCTCAATGCTGATCCCAGGAGTCTGGGATCATGACCTGAGCTGCAGATGCTTAACAACTGAGTCACCCAGGTGCCTCGAATATAAAGAATTATTAACTAGTAAACGAGAACCAACTGCAAGAGCGGTCAAGAGAATTTTAGAGAATATAAGTGCAACTTCTAGCTCTGGACTGAGGGAAGTTAAAGTAGGACAAAGAGTCCCCCAATGTTGAGCTTTCAGTCTCTTGAGAGGGAGTGCATCTGGGGCTCGCTGGAGGGTGGAGAAGTCACCAGGGCCCCAGCAAGACTCAGTGAGGGGAGCATGTATGCTACGGGAGTCTCCCACATTCCAGGGGCCAGGAAGCCTCCTGCTGAGCCCTGCAAGCAAGAACAAAAGCTAGAACCTCTTTTCAGCGCAGTGTCCTTCCAGCACCCTCTACTGACAAGACCTCACGTTGTGCCAGCCGGCAAAGGAGAAATGTGTACAACAGCTCAGTCCAATAGAGATAGAATGCAAGTCACATATGTGAGTTAAAATGTTATTAAAATTTTCTAGGAGCCACGTAAGAGAAACAAAAAGAACCAGGTTACATTTATTTGGAGGATGTGTTCTGCTTACCCCGATGTATCTAAAATGTTATTTCGGTATATAATCAGTATAAGATCAGTATAATCAGTATGCGATATTTTATGCATGTTGTGCTAAGCCTTCAAAGGCCGGTGTTGTGCTCTACCTAGAGCACGTCTCCGTTCACACCGGCTGTATTTCAAACGCTGAACGCTGTGTGGTTTGTAGCTACCATTCTGGATAGCACAGTTAGATCCGAAGGCTGGTCATAGCATCATGGATATGCAGCTGAGATGCCATAAATTGATAACTGGCTCATAATTATAATAATTATGTGGCCACATAATGGAATATTGATGTTCTAAAAATTTACAAGAATCTTGGCGGGGGGGACCTTTATTATGCTAAGTCAAATCGCCTGTAGAATTGTGTATAAATAGAATGCCAATTTTGTAACACAAGAAAACCCCAAACAGAAACCTATGTACTAAAAAAAGATAGGGAAATGCACTCAAATATTAACAGTTGTTATCTGTGGCAAGTGATACTAGGCTGTTTGATTTCTTCTTCCTACATTTGTGTATTTTCAAGTTCTCTTTGTTTTTTTAATTTCAATTCAATTAGCCAACATACGGAGCATCATTAGTTGCAGATCAGGTTCTCCTTAATGAGCACACAGTTCACGTAAAATCCATGCTCTTGTGGCCCAGAGGCTTAGGGGGACCCAGGCCCTTGGGCTTCAGTTGGTCACTGTTGAAATGGGGTCGACTCCAACGAGTGTGTGAACCCAGCTTTGTAAGGTGCAAGACTTACTCTTTTCTCAGTTTGAAGAGTCATGACCAGAAGTCCTGAAGGTGGCAGAAACCCCGATCTCCGAATTTCTGGATAGGAGAAGGTGGTTTATGCTGCTTCTGTTAAAAGCTGCTTGGTAATGGCCATCGTTGGAATGCTTGTCATTGTTCATTTCCTTTCTTCCTCTTGGGGATCAGGGAATTAAAAGGCCGTTATTGGAACTGATTTATTTTGCCTCTTCTGTAGAAAGCATTTCATCCCCTCTGCTGTGTCATAAAAAGTAGTTCTTTTTTCTTCTCCTCAGGGAAGCTGACGATGGGGAATGTTGTGATCTTTTGTGCTGTATGTGTGGGGTCCCCGGACACAGCTGCAGGACCGTTTCAGGGAATTGGACATTTTGCGGGGCTCTCTTGTGTCCTGCGTCTGTTAGCCTGCCTCGGCTTTATGCTGGTCTGGCTTCGAAAGGGTGAAGGTCCATGAGACCAGCTTGGAATCTGACTGTATAAATTTTAAAGAAGCAAATGCTTTTAAACCATATTATGAATCGGATACAATAACAATATTCGTCATATTGTTAACAATAACAATATTCGTCATGACTACCTTCCTCTAATCCTTGTGATAACCCTATGATGTGTGGGCACAGCTGCTTCATTTTCTACAAGGGAAACAAAGTCTTAGAGGTTAGGGAACTTGTTCTAGGTCACATTAAATAGTAAGAGGAGGCAGCAGAATTATATTTACACAGTCTAGCCTCAGAGTCTGGGCACTTACGAATTAAGCCAGTGTAGTGGTTCTTAGACTTGTGCCTTGGAGTCTGCTTGTGTGAGTTTAAGGGTGTCTCTGGAACAGGGTGGGTTTAATGAAGCGAGAATGGGAAGCTGCATTGGGCTTACATAGTGAAGGCATTGAGTGCCCTATCTTACTCCATAGATGGTGGAAATTCAGTAGCTTTTGGCCAGGGGAGAGCTGCTGGACACTGTTGGAGCTGTACTCTAGGATTGTCTTCTAGTAGACCTTTTTCTTTTATGAAGTCAGCGGGGTCATTTTGGCATCTGTTCTCCCCAGCTTCTGAACCCCTCCCGAGCAGAGCCTGTCTGTCTCTCTGTTCCCGCCACCAGGTTATGTCCCTGTCCTTCCCAGCTTATACCTTCCTGTAAGATGTTGCTGCCCTGCTCTCTGCGATCCCAGTCTGACTGGAAAGAGCTATGTCACGGAGGGGTGGCTGCTGCTAGAAGTCTCGAGCCCATTCCAGAAAGTGCATGTGTTTCCAGTGTTCCATAGAAGGACCCCCCCCCCC
>ML104392.1:180535-287846 GCA_003697995.1 Taxidea taxus jeffersonii
CCCCCCCCCCCACACACCACACACACCACCCTCTGTCCTTGGCCAGTTGGAGTGGTGCATTTGGATTTGTGCAGGAAAGCAGGCCATTCCTTCTGGGGTCCCCCAACTGCACCCCAACTCTAGCCCCTTCTTCTGCTTCCAGTGCTGTTCCGGTAGGATGCACACAGCCTGAGTCTGCCGGTAACAGACTCAGCCTACCTGTCCCCATAGATTTGGGGCTGTGACTTTTTGGTTTAAATCTGAGAATTCCTTTAGTGAGTCCTTAATACATGGGGAATAGGTGCAACACAGGGGAAAGTTTGCCTTTCACACATCTTACAACCCTCTGTAGACTTGTCAGCTATCATGGGCCCTTGTTTCCGAGAGCCTTCCCATCGTGGAGAGGTTCCCGCAGCTCACATGAATTTGCACTGACTTCTAGTTGTCTCCCTCCAACAGAGCATTTTTCTCCCTGTCTTGGTTGGATGGCGTATGTAGCAACCAGCCTTGGCCCTCCTGTGCCTCTGCTTGGTTAGCGTCCCTAACCCAGAGAAGGCTGCCCCGGCCTCCCTTGGTGGGCCCTCACCCTCAGGCACACCTGTGCAGGTGCTGCTGCCGGGAGCTTGGTCAAGGCTGAACTGTCAAAGGCTTTTGCTGGCTCATGTTTCAGACTCTTAGAGCGCGGTCAGCAGTGCAGAAGCAGGCCCCATGGGTAGATCAAAGCTTTGGTGGCCGAATGGGTACAGACATTGCTCTGCTTAATGAAAACCAGGCCTGCATGCGTGCCCGTGCCCGTGCCCCTGGAAGGCCCAAAGGCGGTCACACAAAGGTGACAGCGGTTAATCCCTGGCATTCTGTCTCTTGGTCTACATGGGGCTGGCGTGGGAGGAGGGCTAGCCCGCTTCACCCCTTCCCAAGACACCCCAGGCAGACACATAGGCATACGTGTGGGCTTTTTCTTGGCCTATACCTCTGTCTCATCAGCTGAGCAAATCCTAGAGATAGTCTGAGCGCTGGAGGGGACATGCAGGTCATTCGGGCCCATCTGGTAGAGATGAGAACTGAGGCTGGAAGGATCCTCAGGGTGGGCTGGGAATAGAGCCTGCATAGTTCACGTCCCCTCTCTTCGTCCCGGCGTGATGTCATGAGGCAAATGACGTGTTGTGTAGCTTCTCATTCCAAAGATGTTTATCTATCACCTGCTGTGGGCCAAGGCCTTTTGTATTCTGGATTTCATTCCGGACCTGCTCATTTGGCTCCTTTCTATCTCAAGTGCTGCAGGACAGTTAAGCCTCGTGATCTCTCTGTGGGTATCTCCCGCTACCCAGGAGACAGATTTGAATACCTACCGGATCAGGCCCTGTGCTAACATTTCCTCGTTTACCCTGCTAAGCTCTGAGGAGGTGGGACAAGTCTGTCTTTCTGGCCTTCCGCTGCCTCTCTCCATCCTTCTAGAAAAGAGTATCCAACCTTTTGTTTGTTTGTTTCTGGTGGGACGTGGCATGGGTAGGAGTCTTATTCTTTTTTCTTTCCTTTAGATTCTCACTCTTTAGAGATGGAGTCTCCCATTGGAAACCCACAGCCCCCAGGCTGGCCCACGGATTTCAGCGAGACGGGCAGGTTCAAGGCCTCCATCAGCTTGTTCTGACGCAGATCCTGCGGGCTCCCTCACCCATCCCCCACCCCTCCCCCAGGCGCTGTCAGAGCAGGCTCCTGTAGCTAAATCACCGGTTATTTGGGAGTGAAGTAGTATTATCTGGATGGTAATGTGTTCATCAGGGCTTCGGCTTACCCCTGACCCTCAAAGAAGCACAGTAATCCGTGTATGGGCTATTGAATCCTGGGGAGAGGGCGGTGACTTAAACCAGTTAATTTCCCGCTTACTGCTGAGGCCAGCTCAACTTTGCTGGGGAGGATTCTTGACTCTTCCCTTCGTGGTAGGAACTCCTGAACCTGTCTTTTCAGAAACTTTGGCCTGAAAGCTGCGATCAGTCCCTCAGGAGTAAGACCTCTGTTCTTCTTTGGGTAAATTCTTATTCAAGGCAGAGGGCCATGGATCGTGTTGGTGGAATCCATTTTCTAATGTTGACTTCAACCTAGTAAAGCCCTCTTTAAGCCATTTCCCTCTAACATGGGCCATGGGAAGGCAGTGCAGCTGCTGGGACGAGAGGTCAGGAGGTTGGGATTTGATTTCGCATCCTGCTAATCCTGCCCTCACCCAGGGCCTTAGACCAGACACTTTCTGTCCCTATTCCCCTGTTTTGCACTGAGATTTACATGAGCATTAAGGCCTACTGGGGACCAATCCTTTTTTCGGTGTGGTGCCTGGTTTGGTGAGGATGCTGGTCAATTTTAATTTTTAAGGCACATGGGATTGTGGATCCCACGTTGGCCGACAAGAAGGAAAATGAGACCTAAAGAACTAAAGCGTTATAACTAAGTCCTTTATTAAGAGAATGCTCAACTCAAGTGGACACAGACCACCCATTCTAACATGCCATCGGCCAGCCCGCTTAGATTTAGGGAGACTTGGCAGAGAAACCTCTAGCTTTGTATCTTGCAAAGACACTGCAAATAAAAACTGATACTGTTGTTGTTACTGGTGCTCTCCCGTGAAGCCAGGTGTGGCTTTACCCATTGGCTGTGGTGGGAAGAAGTTAAGGGATTGGAAGGGCTTCATCAGAGAAGCCGCTCTCTTCCGTGATCTCTATTTAACTTACTTGCTAGTCTCCCTTCCTTTTGCAAAATGCACTAATGGCTACTGTATGCTCTGTGCCCATGTTACTTTTGTGTGCCCAGTAATTCCCCTCCATTAAGGCTGAGTGCTTAGCAGGAGTCCATTGTGCAAGTTCCTGTTACCTGTTTGCAACAGTTAAATTTGCTGTTGTAACTTGAGTAACTTGATCATGACATAAATGGAATGAGTGGGAGGATAGCTAGCTAACATGCATTGAGCACCACTGTGTGCTAGGCACTCTTCCAAGTGCTTAACATCTAATTGCCTCTAATTGCCGTGTTAATGAAACTAAGTTGAGGGTTTCCAACAAAATGGGTAAAAGTGACTTGCTACAAAAGAAATTGCTGGTGAGCTAGGTATGAAGACAATGGTAACAGTTAAAAAGTTGAAAGGAGAGAAGCAGCTGTGGAAGGGATCTGCGTCCAGCAATCTTTGTGTCTTACTGTGTGATGTCTTCAAGTTCTTCATCCACTTGGAAGAAAGCAAACTAGAAATCAGGGTCAGTGTTATTTATGTAAGGAAGAATTTGGGCAATTAATCTGTGGACCCATACCTAAAGGACAGATCACCAATAGGCTCAAAAATATTAGTAAATCTGTGTTTATATACTTAATGTTAAAATGCTCAAGGTATGTCCATTTTGTTTTATTTTGTTTTGTTTTGGTGATTCATGGCTTTAACATCTGTTTTAACTAATGGACCATAATAGTCTTGATAAGAAGTCTTTTGCTATAAAAGTCACCAAAGCCAAATCAGATATGAGCCCCAGATGGCTCTGGTCCGTATGCAGGTGCCCACAGGTGGGCTGCTCGGGCTCCTCTTTGAAATGAGTCTCTGAAGTAACCATGGTGGCCCACGGATCGTGTTCTTTTACTACAAGTCCCTTTCCCCTGCCGTCAGTTAAAGTGGGTCAGATTGGATTTTAACCTGTCAACTGTATCCACAACTTGGTGGACTGCGTCAGCAGAGGTTTTGGAGCTCTGTTTCAAGGGCAGTGCAATTTGACGTAAGAAAACACCGACTGTCCTTTTGTGCCTCTCCCAGAACGGGTTGACTTGCTGTTCCCGTGGTCAACTCCTTGGTGGATGAGAAGGGCAAGCACGTGCGCACCTGCGTGTGTGTACACCTAGGCTTGGAGTCCGTGAGCCCACGGGCCAGGAGCTGGGCTCTGAGTTTTAAGGACACAAGAAAATACCTGATGTGACCACTGCCCTCAAGCTGGGATATGTATCTAGAGGAGCTCCCCATGACTGGCTGAGCCAGATGGACTGTCAGGAGCCATTGTAAGGATGAAGACAGCAAGAGGGGCTCCTGGAGGGATTGCTGCGGAGCAGCATGGTGACGACACAGAGGAATTAGACGACCCAATGACAATAACTTAGGGAATCATCTGCTTTCAGATAGCTTTTATGTTTCTCAGATGTAATTCTCAGAATAGTTGCAGGGAGTAGAAGGACCCCCTTGACTGCTCACTGACTCTCAGGGACACAGATGCAGAGGGAAGGCAGCTTGCGTCTAACGTGGAACCAGGGCTTGGACCAGGCTTCCCAGTGTGTACATGGGTTTTGCTCCCAATGCCAGGCTTTGCAGTTTCTAGTGCACTTGCTCCCTTCCCTGCCCTCGTAGAGACACATTGAAACCAGTCCCTTAACTGCTCAGGTTACATTGCCTTATTGCTTTACTGTCTCCTTTTTAAGAAGCTGCAACTATCACCAGCTTACTAAATGCGGGGCCCCACTGACTTCTGGGACTGAACGGTGTGTGTGTGCGTGCACGCGTGTGTGTGTCCTGCCCGCTCACCTGGCAGGTGGCTCGGGATTCCTGTCTTCTGGCTTTGGGGACAATGGCTGGGGCAGCACCCTTAACTGGCACTCTCTGAACTGTTCAGGGAAATCTTAGGTAACACATTCTCTCCACTCCTGGGCAGACTGGGCTGGGCCCTTGACAGCTCCCTGCTGCTTAATAGGGTGGTATTTGCAGAGGCCCATAAGCCACCTGGACCGAGGGCCCTTACAGCAGAGTGCTTGTTCCAGCTGGAGCCTGAACTCCGCTGTGTGAGCAAAGGATCTGGAAGCTTCCCTCCCTGTTTCTCGTACTCAGAACAAACCCCACAAACATATGGGTGACAAGTCAGCATGTGTTATTGAGGGCTTTGTGTTTACACCAGGGCCCTGGAAGACATAAACAAGCACAGGGGAAGAATACAGGGCCATGGTCTGTCCTTCATGGTCCATTCATTCATTCATTTAACAAAGATTTACTGAGCAGCTCTGAAGTACGGAGTGGTATATTAGGTATTGGAGATTCCACTTGGAGTAGCTGTGGCCATGGTCTTGTGGAGTCCTCCTTCTGGAGGGACACAGACAAGGGCTGATTGCACTGGGGTGTGATAAATGCCGCGGGTGCTCACGAGAAGTTGGGCAGCTGTGCGTGGTTTTGTTGGCGGGGGGTGGGGTGCTGTTCACTGGCTGTTGGCTGAAGGTGCAAGGAGAGGCCAAAATCCAGTCCATCCCCCTCTCAAGACACATGCTGCCTTGGGGTAGGAGAGCATTTTTGTAAGCTACAGAAGGGCCCTCAGGAACCAGCAGTGTCCTTGACTGGAAGACACCTGAACTAAGTTTGCAGGGAGAGGGTAAGTCTGGAAGGAAACATTTGAACTGAGACTGGAAAGATGACTAGGAATTAGCCAAGGGGTGGGGGTGAGGGGTACAGAGGAGAGATGGGAAAGAACATTCCAGGCAGAGTCCTAATTTCCAACACTGGGATGGTAGTTAGCCATGAGCTGGGTGCTTGTCTGAGAGCTTGAAGTCGATCCTCGTAGGGAGGAGGTTGCATATGGAACAACACTGAAGTGAAAGAAAACACGGCATGTTTTGGATTCTGGAGGGTGTTCTTGTGGGTAGAGCATGGAATTCAGAGGGAAAGGGGATCCGTAAAGGCAGGGCCAGTGCCTGTAGCTCATCATGCTTGCGCCCCCCTTGCTGTGTGCTGGGTTCCCGGAACACGCAGTGCACGGTGATGCATTTTGCCCTCAACACAACTCTGTGGGGCAGGTATTATCCTGTCCTCAGGCAGATGCAGACAAGACCAAGGAGGATGGAGTAACCTGCCCCAGGCTAGCCTGCAGAAGGGGAGAGACAGATTCAAAGTGAGACACCAGGTTTGGTGCCCACACTGCCCATCCAGGAGGAGTGTGAGCTGGAGATAGGCTGCCAAGAGCTGACTGGGCAGCGGGGAGGAAGGAGAGCCAGCCAGACAGGGTGACGGAGCTCAGCGTGGGCAGGAGGGCAAGCCCTGCAGCTCTCTGGACGTGGATGGGCCCCATGGTGCCATCTCGAGTCTTTCCCAACGACTAAGGGACAATGAAAATCCGTCCTCATAAATGATTGCGTTTATTCCTAGACACAATCCTATGAAAGTTGGATGTAGTATCCACTGTGGCCGTGGAGGAGGAAAAGGAGTCTCCAGGGAGGTAAAAAACAAAAACAAAAAACAAAAAAACAAACAGATCCTCACTCTGCAAGCTCATTTGTTCTTTTGTTCATTCACTCAGCATCTATTTCTTGAGCATCTCCTAAAAGCCAGACGCTCAGTGAGGTGTGATGGGTGATATGCGAGGCCATTCCCTGACCCTGAGTGGACGGGGACTTTAAAAGTTAAACAGGTCAGTGCGGGGATTTAAAAACATGTCTGCAAAATCTTTGACACTCGTGTCATGGAGAGAGATGAGATCTGTGACTGCCGCTGCCTGGATCCTGGGCTGACCTTAGGGGCTCCCTGATTGCCCTTGGAATGCTGTGGAGGTACTAGACTTCTGAGGCTAGCTCCCAAGTAAGACCAGACATCTATCCCTCACTCTGAGCAGACCCAGCTGCCAAGGAGCCCAGCTAGCCTCCTCCAGCCAGACCAGAGAGGCCACGTGCAGACACTCTGGTCGACAGCTCCCACTGGGCTCCGGTCAGTAGCCAGGGCCATCTGCCAGCCTTGTGAGCGGGCCATCTCGCACACCCGGCCCAGGCTGACCTTCAGGTGACCGCAGCTCTAGCCAGCCTCCTGTGCCAATGCCATGAGAACCCCCAGCAAGAACCGTCAGCCCAGCCTCTCCCACGTTCCCAACCCATGAAGGCAGGAGCCAAGTAAAAAAGTGGTTACGATATTAGAGATGTTTTGAGTCATCGTATGGAAACATCTGGAAGAGTCAGCCACCAGGAGCCGAGGGAGGCAGCGCCTCCAGGCACCCAGCGGACGTAGGGCTCAGATCCTGCGAGAGCGCGCCGGTGCGACGGTGAGTGTCCACATTCCCGCTGTCTCTCTGCTTTTCTTGCGAATCGGTCTTCGGGAAGGAGGGGGCGGGCAAAGGTAGACGAGAACAAGTGAAACGGGCAGTGCGATTCGGAGGACTTGATCTGTGCGTGCTGCTCTGGGTTTGAGCCGCTCCACACGCACCCAGCGGGCGGGCCGGCGCCTGATGTAGTTGCGCGCATCCCTGACTACCGTGCTCAGTCTTTGAGCCGGTCAGGAATGGTGCTCTCGGCTTTATTCAGCTCTGACACCTGTTCAGGCTGTTTGCAGACGCGTCTGCACGGTCTTCGCCTTGGGCTCGGCCGTGGGGTAGTTGTGGCTGCAGACGGGGGCTGAGAGGGGAGTAAGGGCGCGCTGCTCCGAGTCCCCCGCGCGCTGGGGTGGTGCGAGGCCCATGAGGTGTGGGTGAGGGTGGGGGGCGCTGGGGAGGGGCTACGGCCTGAGAATGTGGCCCATCAGGGGCCAAGGCATTCGCTTCCTCCGTTCTGGGTCCCACCTCTGCCCCCCATTTCCTCGAGGTTAGGCCTGTGGGACGCCTTCCGTTTTCACAGGAGAGACACGGGGAGAGGTGGCCGGTGGTGAATAACGGGTCCCCCCGTTGCCCTCACCCTGCCGGGAAGGAACAAGGAGTCCACAGTTTCCTCATTGTTGCAGGAAGAGCAGACTTCCCCTCCCCGCCGGGCTGGCCTTGCTTCTCCTCATTCTCTGTCCATTAGGGCAGACGTCACGATGCTTTCACCAGAAATCTCTACGGGCAGCTCTGGGGATTGCTTCCGAGAGACAGGGTGCTCCCGGTGAGTCTCCTCCCTTAATTAATGTTGCTAATTTTTAGTCATTTTGAAATGAAAGAACTTTACCCCTGGGCCGTCTGAGACGTTCGCCGTCGGTGCGCTCTTGCCGAGACCCAGAGGAGCAATTTTCAATCTCATTTAACCTGTGCAACAGCTGTTGTAAGAATTGGTGCAGGATCTTCTTCACCCCACAGGGCAGGGGTGACAGAAACCGGATCCAGATTCAGTGTTTGTACTGCCCGGGCCCACAGGGAAGCCTCTTGTTTTCCTGAGGTAAGTCCCGGGGTCCTTCAGGAGCGGATTCTTCCTCCTGTCAGAGCCCTGTCTGGATTTTCAGAGACGCCGTGTCACTGACACCATGTCCCTTCTGAGCGGGGGACTGGCTCTGCTTGGCACGCGGGCCCCGGAAGGCTCTCGCCTGCCTGCTGTGAGAGTCACGCCTGCGCCTCGTGGAGCTCGTGTTGCTCGTGGAAACCGGGCCGGTGGGGGTCCGGCTCCGTGGGGCAGGTTCTCTTCAGGGAGCATCGGTTGGGAACGTCCGGCAGCCCGTGTCATCTCCCCCCGAATGTTGAGGCGAGGTCCCTGCTGAGGTCAGTAGTTGATCCCCACCTTTTCAAGTAGAGGTGACACAATGCGGTGTGAGTTTCGGGTGACGCTGTGATTCGACAGCTCTGTGTTACGCTGTGCTCCCGTGTGTGGCCGCCGTCTGTCACCGTGCAGTGCTGTCGCTCTACAGTGGGCTGTGTTCCCTCTCCTGTGCCTTTGACCTCTTCATTCCATGACTGGAAACCTGCACCTCCCACGCCCCTTCCCCCATTTTGCCCTTCCCCCATGGCAACGACCCGTGGGTCCCCTTGTCCCTTTATCGGACACTTTCTCAGAGACTCTTCCCTCAAACCGACCTTCGTCGCCATCTGTTAACCTGGAAGTGTTGAAAACCTGAGGCCCATTTCATGGCTGCTCCAAGTTCTGTGAGGTTCTGAACAAACAGTCATAGGATTGTATTTCTTCGCAACTGGTGGAGAACTTTAAGGTAATTTGGGTTACGCCTTGCATTTTACAGATGAGCAGTTTGGGGCTCTGAGAAGTTGGGTGCTTTGCCTGAGGATATACGCCTAGTTAGCGACAGAGCTTAGAGAATCCCCTCAGGTTTCCTACTCTTAGATCAGTATTTGCTTCGCATTCTATTGCTTGGCCTAAAAGCAGTAGCTGCCAATGGATTTGAGGCAGGGTTTCCACATCATTCTTTGTTGTGGGGGCTGACCTGTGCTTTGTGGACCTTCAGCGGCATCTCTGGCCTCTACCTACCAGGTCTCAGGAGCAACTCTTTCCCCACCCAGCTGTGAGAAGCAAAAATGTCTCTAGACTTGGCCAAAAGTTCTGTGGGGGGCTGAGATGTTCCCTGACGAGAACGGCTTCAAGTTAGTGTGTCTTTTAAAGATTTATTTATTTATGAGAGAGCGGGAGGGTGTGTGTGCGCATGCTGGGGGTGGGGAGAGGCAGAGGGAGAGCAGGAATCCCAAATAGGCACCACGCTCAGCGCAGAGCCTGATGCGGGGCCCGATCCCATGACCCTGAGATCATGACCTGAGCGGAAATCAAGAGTCGAACGCTTAACCAACCAAGCCCCCAGGCACCCCAAAGTTAGCGTATCTTTTAAGAAACAGACTTATGTTCACTCATCCTAGGAGTGTGTGAGTGTAAAGCACACTGGAACAGTAGGCAGGGATCTGAGAAGACGTACGGCTTCCCAGTGAGCTGTGACTAGACTGGCTCCTGGGGTTTCAGACTGTAGTGCCTGTACCCTGAACTTCAGTGTTTAGACTGTGATGCCACCAGAAGGAGAGTCAGGCAGGTGAAGGAATAGTTAGAGGAAATCAGTAGGATATTTGGTCTATTAAGGGAAGCACTTACGACAGACATTCTTGTATAAGGGCCTTGTATCCAGAATACGTAAAGGACTTATAGTCACCAGTAACCAAACAAGTGACCCATTTTTTTAAAGGTTTTATTTATTTATTTGAGAGAGAGAGAGAGAGAAAGCATGAGAGGGAGGAGGGTCAGAGGGAGAAGCACTCCCTGCTGAGCAGGGAGCCCGATGTGGGACTTGATCCCGGGATTCCAGGATCATGACCTGAGCCAAAGGCAGTGGCTTAACCAGCTGAGGCACCCAGGTGCCCAAAACGACCCATTTTAAAAGGCAGGCAAAAAATTTGAACAGATACTAAACCAAAAAAGATGACAAGACCATGACAAGATGTTCAGCGTCATTAGTCCTTTGGAAAATGCAGGTTAAAACAGGAGATGCCACCACTTCACATAAAGGTGGCCAAAATCGGAAAGATGGATGCTGTCAAGTGTGGGTGAGGCTGTGGAAGTTCTGGAACCCTCACATGCTGCTGGTGGGGATGGGAAGAGGTATAGCCACTTTGGAAAATGGCTGGGCAGTTCCTTAAAATGTTAAACATACACCTACCATGTGGTCCAGACTTTCCATCCCTAGGCATTTCCCCGGGAGAAATGCAAGTGCATGTCCATTGTACATTCATGGCAGCTTTAATGCAGTGACCCAAACTGGAAACAGCCTAGATGTCCATCAGCCGTTACTTTTCCAGCCTTGCATTGTGAGTGAGACATTTTCACATCCTGCCAAACAGATCAAGTTCAGTAAAGAAATGGATCAGATTGAGAGCATCTGTTTGGGTCCAGATACTGACTTGCTTTTTGAGTGTGTCCGAGTGTCATTAGAGTAAGTCAAGTGACACTTCTGTTCTTTCTGGTAATGGAGTTTGGCAGTAGAGTCGGTAATCTTTCCTCTGTAGTCCCAGATGGGCTCTCTGAATGGGCTGCTAGGTGATGATGGGTTCTTTAAATATCAAGATTTAAAAGATCACACCTAGCTTTAAAAACTAGCTCTATCAATGTGTTTTATTTATACAACATTAAAACATTTAAGGAGTAAAGATGTTCTTGGCCACTGTGACTCCTCTTAAAGATGGCAGGCCAGATGTCCTTGTGGCTAGAATTCTTCCCAAAGAGTCAAGAGTTGGGAACCAAGAAAAGAAATTATTTCAGGGGAACATAGAGTGATAATTCCTGCCCCAGAAATAGCCAAGATTTCTGTGATGTGTGTGGGTGGGTTGAGATTTGCTTTAGAATCCATTTTTAAAATTTAATATATTTTTTGAGTCCCTGGATAGGTCTTGGGCATTGAGATCCATAAAGGAAGTAAGGCACCATCCAGTCTTGTCTTTAAAGATGTCATAGTCCAGTCAAGAGAAAGACAAGTCCGTGCACAAGGACAGTCCGGAACGATGAATGCCACAGTGGAGATGGGCATTTGGTGCTGCTAGCAGAGCACACCCAGATCATTAATAAAAAGTGAGGTGGGAGTTGATCAGGAAACGCTTCCGCATTCCTCCTAGATACCCTAGCTTGGTGCTGGGTGTTCGAGCATGGGGACCAAAAGTGACTAGTAAAAGATACGGTTCTTGCCATCAGAGATTTTAGTCTAGGGGAGATAAAGTTAGTATGCATGGGACTAAGATGGCCACGTGTTGAGACGGTGTAAGGTGTTGGAAGCAGTCCTGTGATGAGTGGCAAGAGAATTTGATTCTGGCTCAGGCTCTGCCCCTGTGGCTCTTGACCCCAGGACAAGTCACTCACCAGCTCTCTGGGCCTCAGTCTTTTTAACTCTAAGAGAAGAAGCCAGGAAAACAATGTATGCTATGTCAGGTACTTTCTAGGTCTCTCCACATTGTAGTGTGTCGAGGGGAGATCTGGGGAGAGCTTGACCAGTTTGTTCTCATTGGAGAGATCTGCCTCGGTGAAGCTCCGGTTGAGGAGAAATGCCATCCATTATTATGGTGGGCAAACTGTGGGAGTCAGATTTTTAAAGCTCCGAAGCCTTTTTGTGGGAATCCTGTGTAAAGCTAAAACAAAGGGTGAGTCTTACCTGCTGGAACCAAGAGTGTCAGTCGCTTCGGCCTCTTTCCTTCAGTGACCCCTTTTTGATTGTGTGGTCTTGACTTGGTGCTGGGCTCCTGATTGTTATCAAGAGGGACCTACGCCCAAGATCTAAAACACCTAGAATGTTCTCTCTTGTCCTGGGGCCTTCCCTCCTGGCACGTAAGATTAGCCAGTGCCACCAGTCTATGATTGGACAGATGTTTGCTCCTCTTGCTTCTTTCTTTCTTAATCCCTCCTGTCTGACAGGACATGTGCTCCTGATCTAAGAGTATCCCAACCATGCACAGCACTGTTATTTGAAAGAAAAACATAAATAAGGAACTTGTACAGAATTGGAGGAACTGAACTGCATATTTTTTTCCTGCCCCATCCGGTGCGCCTGGACGCCTCCTTTGAGGTGCTCACTTCCTGGAGCAGACTTGAAGGACCACAGGTCTACCTGGCAGCTTGGCGAACGCTTGTGGTGATGGATTTCCAACTTGGCATTGTCTTTCTAAAGGGTGTGGAAGACATGAAGATGTTCTAGATTGGGGTAGCAGCAGTGAGTTGTTTCTACTCTCCTTTCTACTTCTGGACTCCAGATCTTTTCCAGCTCCCATTCGTTACCCTAAATTCAATGTACGGGGTTCAACAATGTACCTGCCATATGGATTCCTTGTTTTCCCCCAGACAGTATCTGGTGGCTGTCCATGGTCTTCCAGAGACTTCCTCCTCTAACTTAAACAGCTTATTTCCAGTTGAAATTCAACTTCCCAAATGACTGTGGGGGAAACGACAGGTCTGTCAGGCTTGATGACTAGAAAATAATCAGAAGGCTAGATAAGAAAATAATCAGAAAGCTGTGTGGGGATTTATTCCTTTTTGTCACCTATAATTTTAATGTCAGAGTAATTGGCTAGGTGCCAATTATTTTCTAAACAAAAGGCTGGATAACACAAAAAGAGTTGTAACAGTCCTGTCTGGAGTAATTGAAGTTAAAAAGCCTTTTGCTAGTATGGATGGAACAAAAACCATGGCACTTGACACACGAAAGGACAGTTCCTTGGTGAGGCTTTATACCATGTGAAGTAGACTGGCAGTTACTGTTCCTGTGGGATAAAACAGGTAATTGAGACTCAGCAGGTAAAGTGCCCAAGGTCATACATATAATAGGGGATGAGACTGACTTTCAAATTCTGATCTTTCAGACTTGATGCCAAATCCATTATGTCTTCCATGACCGTTTGCATTTATGGTTAATGGAACTTGCCTAATTTACCCATAAGCTGCTCTTGTTAGATTAAGAAGAAATGAATACTTTATTCATGGTAAGTATTATGAGATAGTAGCAAAACTCTGAGGAACTTCTAATATGTCCCTCCTTTACCTGAAAAAAACATTTCAGCAGGAAAGAGGGGAAAGGACAGACAACTTACATCCATTTTCTTATGGTCCTACATCTTCAGGGGTCATGGCCTGGACTTTGCTGATGACCCTTATACCCGAATGTTTTCTGTGGAGAGCCTTGATGATAGGACCCAAGAGATGGGTAGAGGTCATTTTCATGTGTCATGGTACTCACCCCAAACCCAGCACAAATAACAGCACCATAAACACTCATGTCCCTCCCAAATTCATTTCCTTGGGACACTGGAGGTTTTGTTACTTATACCATAGAAGTCTTTGGGGGGACCCATCCCAATATGTGTTTTCATCTTGACTTAATTCCAACTCTTCTTGTTTCCTTCTCCATCAAACCACACCCCCCTTGCCTTTCTGTCAAGGGGTGATGGACAATAGATGGTAGCAACAGTTTCTATGGTAACAGCATCTGAGTCATCTCCTTGGAAACCTGCATAAAGGCCTTCCATCTCCAGACCAGCTCAGTGCAACTTGGAAGGCCTTTGTTCCCATGAATGTATCAGCATGGGGCAGCAAGCTCTCCCGGGCTCTGGCCACTGCAGTTTCCTTTGGCTCCCGATGCCCACGGCAATCTGGGTATAGAGTCAGATTCAACTAAATGTGGGGGTCGGTGGGCCCTGGGGTGCTTTTCTCAGCCTAGCCCATGTCCAGAATGCATTGTCTTTGGTCCAATAGCAGATGCCCAGCAGCTTTAGCCAGTAGACTGCTTGCTTTTTAAAATGCCCAGATGACTCAACCAAGTCTCCCACAGTGACCAGCAATAGATCAGAATAAAGCAGGACTGCTTCAGAACGCCGATGAGCTGGGTATTTTGGCATGGTCCTGAAGAGAATCCTGAAATGGGGCACCATGGGATAGCTTGTCAGAGACACTCTCCTTATGGTGTCCTTCAAATGCAGCAATTTTGTTCCTTAAATGAAAGCAGAATGGTTTCCAGCAGCTAAGAGGATTAATTCTCATGTCATCATCCACACCAAGTCACAATCACAAACGCTTCCATTGTGTTGCTTATTTTATAGATCATTTTCACATTCAGGAGCTCAATTAATCATTTATTCAATCATCAACACGTGTTAATTTGAAACTTACTACGTGTTGTGTATTGTGTTGGGAGTTTGGGGCAGACCTGTGAGGAAAAAAATGCACAGTCCCTGCCCTACTGAAATTTACAGATTGGAGACTCCAGGGCTAATCATATAATCCATGTGTGTGAATATTCAGCCAAGCGGCACTAAAGGATCGGGTCCGTGGTATGATCAGTGTGTTGAATGGAGGGAAGTGACCTTTTGGAGACCTCTTAAAGAAGCAATGGTCATGCTGACACCTCATCAGCAGGGCCCTTTGCAGATGAAGAAGTGAGGATTTGCAGGGCGAAGCAACTTCCCCGTGGTCACACCCACTGCTGGATGGCAGTCCAGGGGTCCTATCCCAGGCTCTGTCTGTCCCTTCCTGCTGACCCTCCAAGCTCCACCTAGGGTCAGTCTTAGGCCAGATAGCCAAGGAAGTGTTCTCCCGTTTTCACTCAGGTTCTGCCCAGCTTCCAAGCCTATTTGCCCAGGAGGACAACTGTAGGAATTTTCTCTATCCATGGACATTGTCCTCCAAGATGTTAACTGATGAAGGTAGCTTGCCTTTAAGGGTTGACCCTTAAATTCAGGACTCAGGCTAAAAGTTAGTCTCCTCCCAGCCCCCCAGAAAAAGGTTAGAGGTAGTTTGGCATAGAATATCCACTGGTGGAGTGTGGATGGGCCCCAAGAAAGAGTTTCTGCCAACACTTCAGAGCAGAGCAGCTGTGTGAGGAACTCCGTTCCTCTGTCAATGAACATCTGGGTTCTTCCCACAGTTTGGCTATTGTGAACATTGCTGCTATAAACATTGGGGTGCATGTGCCCCTTGGATCACTATATTTGTATTTTTGGGGTAGACACCCTGTAGTGCAATTGCTGGGTCATAGGGTACCTCTATTTTTAACTTCATGAGGAACCTCTGTACTGTTTTCCAGAGTGGCTGCACCAGCTTGTTTTTCCACCAACAGTGTAGGAGGGTTCCCCTTTCTCCACATCCTCGCCAACATTTGTGGTCCCCTGGCTTGTTAATTTTAGCTATTCTGACTGGTGTGAGGTGGTATCTCATTGTGGTTTTGATTTGCATTTCCCTGATGCCAAGTGGTGTTGAGTATTTTTTCATGTGTCTGTTGACCATCTGTATGTCTTTGAAGAAATGCCTGTTCATGTCTTTTGCCCATTCCTTGACTGGATTATTGGTTGGTTGGGTGTTGAGTTTGAGAAATTATTTACAGATTTTGGATATTAGCCCCTTTTCAAAACAATTTAAAAATAAGTGACTGTTTAGGCATGTCTCTTAATCCTGGATTCCCTAGCTAAAACAGTGTTATCCTTCTCTTTTTTTGATGCTGAGATCTTCGCAAATGTTGCCATCTTTGTGGCTGACATCTTGTGAGAAAGTTCTGTTTTCCTACCACGAACAAACTGATCTTACTTTCTTAAAAAATATGTTGTTGTTGCTTTTATTTTCCAAGCCATGTCTTTAACAAATGTTTTTGCTGACACAGTTGAAGATTTATCTTTTTTAAATGCATAAATGCAGAAAATAAGCAGGCATCTCCTATACCAAGGAGACCATTCCTATCTTAGGGAGACCATGTCTGCTCCTACTGAGGGTACTTTGAGGTTGAGGAAGGAAAGGGGAAGTAAGAGTGGAGCTGTGTGATGGGGGGGCAAGTTGGCTCTCCCATTCTCTCTATAAAACGTATATTAAGAACCATTTTCTTCTAATGAAATATTTGTGTCATTGTCTCGAAATATTTTTTTCCAGAAAATAACCTAATATTTTATTTTTAATACGTCTCAAAATATTTTTGAAGGACCTCCTAGGGTTGGGATTTCTGGTAACCTGGAGTGGCTTTAGTAGGGTGCCCCTGGCTGGGAGTGACATGTCACCATGTGTATGAATGGGCAAAGATGAAAGGTACCATGCCCCTCCCCACCACACACCACACTGACACTAACAAGTGTTTGTAATTTTGAAAATCATCTGACTGTTTAAGCTAATGGGGTCCTCTCATTAGCATTTCCCAGTGTAGGGAGACCACCCTGGGCCTCCTTGCTGTTTTTCAGACCTTGAAAGAGGAAGGTAGGCAGCTTGTTATAGAGATTCATGGATGAGGATAGAGTTGAAGGTGCTCAGAACCCCAACAGAGGCTTATGGGGAAATGAGTGCACACAAGTAACGGCCAAGCAGGGAGACTGGTAGGTGAGGGAGCACAAGACGCTTCCCCTATGAGGCTCCACTCCCACCTTACTGGCAAGGACAAGGCAACCACGTTGGTCATTGTAGAGTCTGGAATGTGAGGTCTCGGGAACCTACATGAATGTGTTTTCTGCAGTGGCTGGCATGTCCTGAGAGGCTGGGATGGGTGGGTAGTTACAAAGGAGAAGGGACCTGAGGCTAGAGGTCTCTAAATTACAAACCACTACAGTACTTTCTAGCAAACCACAGTGTGCAGCGCACTACAGATTATAACTAGAGCCCACTGTCAGCTGGGAATAGGGTGGGGGCATTTTTCTAGCACAGTCTGTGGTGTGGGTGGTGGTAATCTCCTTGTCCAGGTGGAGAAACTGAGGTAGATCTCCAGCTCATGTAGCTGTTCGATGCCTAATCCGGGATTTGGATCCAGACCTTTCTCCAAGTCCATGTTCTTTCTACTCTTGCTGCTTCCTCTCCGGAGAGGCTCTCTGTGGTCCATTTAAGTTAGGACAGTCCCTGATGCTGTCAGGATGCTTTCTTCAGAAGGCCCTTTGAGAAGCTGTTTGAGCTCCAAGAATAGTACAGATTGAACGTGCTCATCAGTTAAACACATTTACATCTCCCTTTGGGCTGCAGAATCTGGAGGGTTAGTTAGCATCCATCAGGCTGTTCTCAAGTAACTGGGAAGGGCTCAAGATGACCTTGAAGAGCCTTTTAGTACTTGAGGTGGCTTCCAGAGTTTGTGTTATAGATTGGCCACTTTTTCCCTCCACCTCTTTTAATTACAGTGTCTCACCCTCAGGAAGCTGGGATCTGTATCTTTGCTGTGCTTGCCTGTTCCAGCTGGCCTTGACCCAGACTGAAGGCAGCACCCCAGACCCTTCCCCAAGCTGTTCTCTCTTCTCCTTTAGCTCCTTTTCCTTTTCCGTGCTGAGAAACCATGGTGGCTGGCCTAAGAGAGGGATTTCAGGTGTGAGTCGTTTGTGATAGATAATGAATTGCTCTAAGCCATCCACATTTTCTGATTTCCTCTTTCCATGACCTTCCATTGCTGTGTGGAAGGTGCTGATCAGGGTAGCCATCTAGCCAAGGTGAGAGCTGTAATCATGGCTGTAGGATGAACATGTCAGATGGATCCTTTGGGGAGTGACCTCCGCAGTGTCGTAAACTTGATGCATGACTATTGTCTCACATGCCAAAGAAACATGGAAATCCAACCTGTGCCCGTTGATTATTTTCTGGGTGAGCAAGAGCCTTTACTCTCATGGTTGGAATAGGTGAGTAAGTCGGAAGAGATGAGACCGGGAAAACAGCGTCTACCATACATGTAGTCCCACCCTGTGACTGCGCCTGGCGTCCTGGGGGAGCACGGGGGTGCTGGTACAGCTCCTCTGTCTTCTGATGTGTCACCAAACATCCCTGCAGCTTCTTCCCTGACTTTGGCTTCTGGATAGACCTTAATCTTCCAGGGGATTTTACTCCCCTTCCAAAAGGCAGCTAGGTAGGTAGGTAGGTATTTAATTTAATTTAATTTAATTCAATTAAAATTTTTTAAGAGAGGGAGATGGGGAGGGGCAGAGAGAGAGAGAGAGAGAGAGAGAGAGAGAGAGAACCCTAAGCATGTTCCACACCCAGCACAGAGCCCAACACAGGGCTGGATCTCACGGCCCTCAGATCTTGACCTGGGCCAAAATCTTGACCTGGGCCGCTTAACCGACAGCACCACCAAGGTGCCCCAGTCTTTATTATATCCTAACTCCTGTGAGTTCTTGGGATTTTCGGTTGTTGGCCAACAGCTACACCGGCGTGGACACTGTTTAATGTCCTGTTTCCTTTTTGACCGGACCATGTAAATAACCATCTTATCACTCTAGCTTCACTCATCTTACTGTGCCACACTTTCTCCTTTGCCTCTCTGCTTTTTTTCTACCTTTCACACATGCCACACACAACGTGTGGCTGTTATATGGAGTAACAGTGTGTCTCCTAGCTGGGGTGCCTGGGTGGCTCAGTTGGTTAAGCGTTTGCCTTCAGCTCAGGTCATGATCCCAGAGTCAAAAAAATAAATAAAATCTTAACAGAGTGGTTGATGATGCAAATGTCATTTCTCATGGAGTCTTAGGGTCCTACATGTGTTGGGTCTGAGTTGGGGATTTTAGCTATTTGACCCCAACAGCTGGGGCCAAATACCTACAGCTCCTTATAAATTCAGAAAACCACTTGTTTTAGATGATCTCTTAATGATTCCAGGCCTGCCCATGATTTAACACTTCCCTAGCACCTTCTACTTCTACAGTGTTCTTCCCTTGCTTCAGATAATTCTGGGTGAAATTAACTTTTGTTCAGGCCTTTCCCAGGGGTCAGTCAGAAAGCTCGGCTGTTAGAGGGGAACGGTGGGAGGTGGAGGCCCAGCAGGGGTTGGAGTGAGGCATCAAAGATGATAAACACTTAGCTTATCACATGGTTTCCCACATTCAGGCCTTGAACCTATGACAGATGCCACAGAACCTTCTGGTTGGAGGAGCATTTAAATAGGGAGCTCTGGGCAGAACTTGCCAAAAGCCAAAGTGAGGACCCATTGGGAGGCCAGGGGAGGCCAGTGGGTCTATGTTCATGTGGGTATGTGATTGTTTGAGTAAGTGCTGCTGGGAGGTAGCTCCTGGACGGTTAGAGCACCAGGTTCAAATCTGGCACACACATAAAAACAGTCAAAGACAACATCACCTGTAGTGAGGAGTGGGGGCACCCAAGAGGGAGGTGGCCATCAGCTTGTGTAGGATCCGAGGCCTAGATGGCCATCTTAGTGCTGTGGATCATGGTGATGGTAGCTCATGGCTGCTGGGCCTCATATAGCCATTTCTCTCTTCGGATTTTCTCTACTGGCCCTAGATGTTTCTTTTTTTTTTTTTTTTTTTAAGATTTTATTTGTTTATTTGACAGAGATCCCAAGTAGACCGAGAGGCAGGCAGAGAGAGAGGAGGAAGCAGGCTCCCCGCCAAGCAGAGAGCCTGATGCGGGGCTCGATCCCAGGACCCTGGGATCATGACCCGAGCTGAAGGCAGAGGCTTTAACCCACTGAGCCACCCAGGCGCCCTGATGTTTCTTTTTTTAATCCAAATTTTAGAGAGGATATTTCCCCCTTTAAGTACCTCCATTAATCAAATGTACCAGATTTATTGCTTTGTTTTGTTTTGTTTTGTTTTTCAAGTAAGCTCCATACCCCAGTGTGGGGCTTGAACTCACAGCCCCAAGGTTAAGAATTGCATGCTCTACCAGCACCCTGCTTTGTTTTGGTTGTTTAGAAAATGGACTGTGAACTGTCCCCTGGCTCAGTGGTGAGTTGAGCCTCATTTCTAACCACATCCCTGAGCTCTCTTCCTCCAAATGCATGGGGCCATTTGTGTTTCCTGAACACCGAGAGTTGTTGGTATCTGGAGGCTACTGTGTGTGTTCTTCCCAGCCAGTCTCCCAGAGCCCCCACTCTTCCTCGTACCTTGTCTCCCTGGCAAAGCCCTCATCACCCTTCCACTTCATCCCACAGCATTTGTAACCCTGAATTAGAATTATTGGACACCTAGCTTTCCTGGTCTGTGAGCCCTGTGACAGTGGAGCCAGGTCTTAGTAAGGTTTCATCCATCTTGCTTGTGGAATGGTCACTCCTGACCCCTGTATCAGCTACAGGCCTCTGAGTGGGAGGTAGTGATGGGGTGAGGTGGTGGGGGGCACCTGATAGAAGAACAGGATTGGTGCAGCTCCCACTCTCCCAACCTACCTGTGAGCTTTTCCTCCCACTGAATCTACCTCTGTGTCCCTCATATTTCTTCAACCTGGGTTCATGTCCCAGTTGGACCTGAGTGGTCTTCAGTAGTTCCTTGTGTCTTATATCCCATATGGGGCTCAGCTCTCGGCTCTAGATATTTGTTAGGCCAAGCCCTTAAGGTCTAAGATGGAATCACGCCTGTCTGACCCACTGCAGGATGGGTCATGTTCTGATAGATGGTGCTGGTGGCTCTGTGCCATTGGGATTTTTTGTGCCACTTCCTGCCTGGGAGTCTCACAGAGGGAGAGCCAAACAAGCCCACCACTAGGATGAGTAAATGAGTCTGTGTAGGGTTGATCACTTATAAACAGTGTGGTTTACATGCTTAATGAGCCTAGCAGGTTTGACATGGGTCAGTAAGGAAGGAATGGCCGAGGGCTGGCAGATGTTGCGGTGGGGGTTCATGGCAGTGTTCATAGGATGATGCATGGTTGAGACTATTAAGACCCTTCCCCTCGGCTTGGAAACTGGTTTTCGTACTTGGCACTGCTCAGCCATTGCCATCCTTCCCTGCTCAGGGAGACAAGAGACAACCTGTGACCTCCAGTAGGGTTGTTTGGCTATTCTCGTCATTATCTGGGGGCAGAGAGCTCCCGTATTTGCACACACGTGGTCTCTCTCCGAGAATATACCCTGTGCACTTTTCATCTCGTCTGAGTTGGATTGCTTTTGGGTGACTGGTTTGGGCAACATTTTCAGTCTTTGAAAAGACTGTCCCACACCCAGAAAGGCATTCCTGAGATGTTCCGGAGTTGTAAGTCAGACTATTAGTTATAGACCCTCAAAAGAATGCTGCTTTCTCTCCCTAAACATAGTGGGCCATTTTAGCAATACCAAGGAAGTCCCTTATGTTTATATAAAGAATCAGAGGATGGTACTAGTGCCTGAGTTTCCTCTCCATGAATTTTTCATTTTTGAGATTGCTTTTGAAAAGTTCTGTTCAAATTTTGTGTAGTGCTTTGACTTTGCCTTTGTGTCCGGTTTCATAAACACAGTTTCATTGTTCAGTATTCACATGATTGTGGCTTGCTTCTTATATTTTTTTGTGGGATTTGACTACAGGTGAATTATTTTTCTTTGTGGAACTGCCAAAAAAATTATTAAAATTTACCTTCAATTATAGTAACTCGGGCTACCACATTAAGTCAAAAAGCATGAGAAAACTTTAAAATGTTTTTAAAAGCATTCAAGCATTAATATGCCTACATTATGAGGTTGCAGCGCTTATTTTAAGAAAAGTTAAATTTCTTAAATCTAACTTGGCAAAGTAAAGTGGATTATCTTTCCAAAAGAAATTTGCCAGTTGTTTATCCTACTTGCATTTCTTCTCCATTTATTTGTAATTTTTAAGATTTGTACTTTGTGATTGTGTAGGTTTTTTATTTTTCCTCCAGAGAAACTAAGACACCCTTTAAAAAGCATGCTAACTAGTAGCTCAGATATTCCAATTGCATTGTTCGGGTTTTGTTTTCTTTCAGAATCCCGTGTCGTTGTTCCCCCGTTTGGAAATGTAGTGATGTTGTTTCTATGGAAACAATGATGTCATGGGTATGAATAGGGCCGAGTGACCACCAAGAGTGCCATATATCAAGGCCAGTGATAGAGCCCAGCTTTACCTATGAAGTTGCTAATGGGGCTCTGTTGTCAGCAGCTTGAAAAATATATGGCTGGGAGGAAAGTACATTTGTGTAGCCATTCTGGACAGCCCATATGGAGTGAGTGTGTGTTTGTGAAGCCATGTGTATTTGATTGTGAAATAAATCCTTCACAGTTGACTGTAGATCATCTGGATTCCCAGGTCTGTAGGGTGGGAACTTGACAACTATGAAATCAAGTCCCCACCGTCCATGGAAGGAAAGGGGGGAAAGATCTACGTCTCCAAGGTTTGGCATCCAGATACGAAAGACTTGCGATGTCAGCATTAATACGAATAGGAGTTTGTAACGCATGTGAGATGCAGGCATTAATCCAGACCATAGAGTTCCACTTGCATGCATTTAAGTGTTCTTTCTGTGTGACATGCAGTGAATAATAGAGACAAGTGGTGACTAATTGATCAGAGCCGGAGTCTGTTAAGCAGCCAACCATACCATAACTTACACATCCAAAGAGTGTGGTCCTCTTCAAAGAAGTGGTAGGGAAAGGTTAACCTCTTCATTCAGTGATAACTCGCACTTTTTTTAAAAAAGATTTTATTTATTTATTTGACAGACAGAGATCACAAGTAGGCAGAGAGAGAGAGAGAGAGGAGGAAACAGGCTCCCCGCTGAGCAGAGAGCCCAATGCGGGGCTCGATCCCAGGACCCTGGGATCATGACCTGAGCCAAAGGCAGAGGCTTTAATCTGCTGAGCCACCCAGGTGTCCCTGCCACTTTTATTTACTTACTTATTTTGACTTTCCATTTTAGAGCTATATCCAGATCTTTTGGCTCACTCTTTTGACTATTACCAGGGTAAATGACATTTGATTTTTTTTTAATGTCCAGGAGTCATGTGGAGCCAAGTCTCATGGTTGGTTGCCTATCTTAACTCACCTTATTGCTAATTCCAGTTGAAACATGAGATATGTTAACGAAATGATGAGGTGATGTGGTTTGTGTACTGGTTCTAAAGTAACTTCTTAAAGGGAGATTTCCTCAGAGTTCCAGGCAAGAATTATTTGTTGAAATCTACTGTGCTCCCGGGGTGTCTGCTTGAAGAGTTAACATTTATTTGGATATGTAAGTGCAGTTATGCTGGACAGAAATACAGTTCCCTGGTAAACATTGTCTAAGTCCATTTGGACTGCTGTAACAACACCATGGATGGGGGGTAGCTTTTCAACCCTAGAAATCTCTTTCTCCCAGTTGCGAACGCTGGAAGTCTGTGTCCGAGCACTGCATGGCCAGCTTTGGTGAGTGCCCTTTCCCGGGTTGCAAACAACCATTTTCTCATTGTTTCCTTTCCTGGCAGAGAGGGCAGGGGAGCTCTCTGGGGTCTTTTTTAAAAAAGGACACTCATCCAGTTCTTGAGGATTTCACCCTTATGACCTAATCATCCCCACAAAGCCTCACATCCTAATACCATCCCAAGAAGAGGCAGGATTTCAACATAGCAATTTTGGAGGAACCCAACCGTTAAGTCCGTAACAACACATAAATCTCCTTTGGCATCAGGGAAGATTTTCCATATAAGTAAAATTTTCAGGGAACTCAAGGTTTCCCCTCTGAGTCTTACCTTTCAACATTCAAGATCATTTAATTGAGATACTTTCATGATCCCGCATGCTTTTTCTTAAACCTTACCGAATGAAATGAGCTTTTTTCTCATGACTCCAAGTCTTTATTTTGAATTGCTGGTGATATTGGACCCCAAGACAAAGAAGTTGCTGTCCTCCACCCAGAGGTCCTTGAGGGAGCACAGAGCTAATTTATTCCCACTTCAGAGGACACAGGTTGCTTCACTTTTTGGTTGTTGAGTTTTCCTTGACTTTCCACCTTTTTCTGTTTCGTCCTTTGCTTTTAGGTCACTGGCAGCTGCTTTTTGCTGCTGTCTGTGCACTTGTCTGTTCTCAGCTCAATAACAGCCCCTCAAAGATACCCCAGCCAAGTGTCACTTCATACTGCAAAAGGCATTTTGCCAATGGGATCAGTTAGGGATCTCCAGAAGGGAACTTGCCCTGGATTATCAGGTGGGCCCAGAATCGTCACAGAGGTCCTTATGAGAGGCGGGCAGGAGAGTCAGAGGTTCCCAACACACTGCCCTTGCTGGTTTATGATGAAGAAGCCCCAAGCCAAGGAACGCAGGCAGCCTCTAGGAGGTGAAAAAGTGGATAAAACTGATTTTTCCAGAAGGAATGCAGCTCTGCAGACTCATTTTAGACTTCTGGTATCCAGATTTGTAAGAGCTTAAATCTGTGGCATTTTTAAACCTCTGAATTTGTGGTAATGTGTTCTGGCAGCCACAGGGGAAAAAAAAGCTACCACCCCTGGCTTGTTTCCCTTCTAATTTGATGCATTAAATCAGGTTACTGAATTGGTTAGTAAAATACCATCCATCCAACAATAGTTAGTTATCGGTTATGTGTCAGGTGTTTAGGATGGAGTAAGCCCAGTGTGTCCCAGATCTCAGCTTTGCTGGCTTCATTGTCCCCCTGGAAAGTAGAGCTGGGGAAAGACCACCGAACACGTAATTGCAACCTAGTGTATTAGATGCTGAAATTGAATTATGGACAGAGTTCTAGGAATTCAGATGAAGGGGCAGCTCTTATTTTGGGGGACCCGGAATGGTTGGGCCTTCTAGAATGAATGTTTGTGTGTCTGGCAGGGAGAAGGTGTGTGGAAGAGGAGGCCTGCCTGATAGAGAAAGCGGTAGCTGGGCAGACGGTTCCAGGTAATGCCAAAAGTGTAAATCACCCTGGGTTTGCCCTAGAGGGAGGTAAATGAAGACCGTACAGGAGCCCACCCCTGTCTTGGTGTTCTGCAGATATGGGATCCTTCAAGCTGCAAAATTACACTTGTGGATAGGAGAAGTATTGATTACTATGAATATAAACCAAAGGAACACCTAATCTGTGGCTGATGTTATTTTCTGGAATATTCCAGAAGCTTTCATTCTTTCATTGATCACAGCAAAGAGCAGCTCCTGATCCCAAGATCAGCTTCGTTTTCAGATGCTGGAGATGCTCAGTGGCATCCTCATTCAATCTCACAACCTTGAATCATGTCACAAAATATAATCAGTTTCCCTTTTAGGCCTAATTTCCTCTGTGTGTGTGTGTGTGTGTGTGTGTGTGTGTGTAGGGGAGTAGTTTCATCATGTAGTAATCTAGTGATATTCTAATGAAGATTTTGTTAATTCATAGCATAAAGAAATGAAGAATACAGAATCCTATTTAGATTAGCTTATATTTTTACAAAGGGAAATGGGGCATCTGGTTCACCAAGAATTTATAGCTACTTTTAATTGCAAATTATGTAGAATAGAATGATTTAGCATCCCTTTGTTCCTACTTAACAGTGATCACATCCAAAATATTTATTGAGTACCAGCTAAGTACAAAGCTTTGTTTAAAGTGCCCTGGGAGGTTTAGAGTGACCAGTAATCTTACCAGTCATGTTGAAAAAAAAAAAGACACTTAATCACTTAACCCATTTATCAAGTCCTTTAAACGAGCCAGGCACCCTTCTAATCTCTTTAGATATATTATCTTGTTTGATCTTGAGAAGAATGGCTCACTTGCTACCCATACCCAAAATTTCTCAGCGCTCTCACATCTTAAATGGACTTCCAGTCCCAGTCTTTCTGCGGGACTAAGTCTTGTCAAAAGAACTGGTGATCACTCTCTCCAAATGTGTTGGATGTTTTTAAGTCTTCCTCCCAAATTTCTCAGGAATATTGTCGCCACTGACCATCCTCATCTCTTTGAAATTTTTTGACTTACACAATACATCCTACTCTCCCGATCTTATCCTCTCTGGCCATTCTTTCAGTTGGATTGGACCATATAGAAATTGCTGGTAGTCCACCATTTCGGTCTACAAAATGGCATTTTCCTATGGTTTCATAGAGAAATAGACCCTCCTAATTCTAGTCTGTAAAGTTCGGAGTTCTTTCACTCTTTACTTTCCTCTTGGGTAATCTTACATTCATAACTATACACAGGCAATCCAGAATTCATATTTTGGGCTTAGACTTTTTCCCTGCTGCCTACTTGACCTGTCCTCTTGCATTTCTTGAAGACACCTCAGAATTGTCCTGTCCAGAATCCAGTCCTCCCTCCATGAGTCTGTTCTATTCCAGTTATCCTGTCCAGGGACTGGCACCACATGCATCCAGTTGCCCCAAAATTAGAAACCTCTGTCTTGGTTCCTGGCTCATTCTGGTCGATATCCAATCCAGCTGTAGACCTTGTCCCTTTTATTGCTAAACTAGGTCTTGAGTCCAATTACTTCTCCATTTTTATTCAGGAAGCAAAATATCAAGCAAGTTAAGAGTTCACAGTGGAAGAGAAATGCCAGGGATGGAATGTCAGCAAGGTGGGGTGGGTATGGAAATGCCAGACGAGTTTTGGTGCTTCCCAGGTAGGTACCATAACCATGAATTGCCTGCTAAGAAAATAACTCCCTTTTATTTATGTATTTTTTAATGATGTTATGTGTTTGTCAGAGAGAGCACAAGCAGGGGTTGTGGCACGAAAAGCAGGCAGAAGGAGAAGCAGCCTCCCTGCTGAGCAAGGAGCCCCATGCGGGACTTGATCCTAGGACCCTGGGATCATGACCTGAGCAGAAGGCAGCTGCTCAACCAACTGAGCCACCCAGGCATCCGATTACTCCCTTTTAAATTCCCTTCTAATCTTTCTGCTGATATGGACACCCAGTGGTAATTAACCTTTACCAGTGCTCTCACAGGGCTATACAGAGATGACGTTTTAATTTCACTGCTGTCAGTGAAGCCTTTGTCTTCTGGTTCTTGGCCTTTCCTCACTCCTGAGTCTCAAGCATATGGTTCCTTTTGTTCTTGAAGTCCTCGACCAGAGGGTCTGTCCTCATGTTGTGGAATTACTCTGCACTGCCTTCTGTTGAATGCTGGGTTTCTAACTAATCGTGGTAGAAGAAGGTACTAATTGTTGCCACATTTCACCAGGATGCTTGTAATTCTGATCTCCGTCCCTTTCTTCCAAGAGGACACACATTTCAGCAGTGAGCTATGGAATGTTAAGCCACAATGTCACAACAGCCCTGCCGTAGTCAAGTTGGTGGGGACGTGGCTCCTTAGGAAGGTGCGTGGAAGACTCAAACCCTTCTTACGGTTTCTGAAGGGAGTGGTGTCCTGATGTTAGGATACCAGGTCCTGGGCTCGAGAGCTGCTCTCTTTGGTAGCACAGTGTGGTGAGGTGGTCTGTCTGGTTCTTGTCTGACACCTGTGGCAGGGGTCAAGTACAAACAGATCATCATGACATGCAGTGAGTCATTACGGGGCTTTTTGACACAGCCCAATGAAGAGAACTCTGTGTGGCAGGCCTGCGGTAAGTGGGAAAACTAGCACATGGGTCAAAGAGCTTCTCCCCGTGCTGTTTAATATAATAGTACCTCCAGACTCATATTTCAGGAGAGGAGAGGCTGCTTCTGTTCGTTTTAGCATCACTAAAATCAGTTCAGAGAATCCTATAGAATGTTCTCAGGCTTAGGGAATGGTCCTGAAACCCGGTGGATTGGCTGTATGTATTTATCTTTCCCTCTCTCCTGAAGCCTCCCTGGGATAACCGTTAAGGCAAAGAACAGGAGAGGAAAGAGTCAGTAAAAGGATTTCAGTGACTTTTTAGAAGTTGAAATGCGTGGATACGTCTATGGCCTTAACCAAACAGAGGCAACTTCAGGTGACAGGTGGGTTGACTGATGTGGGAAATCCCTGGACAGACTTGAGACGCGGAGGTACCATCTGTTGCAAAAGCAGGGGGAGCACCCCAGTTTTTAAAACGTTCATGAATTAGGGGTGCCTGGGTGGCTCAGTGGGTGGAGTGCCTGACTCCTGATTTCGGCTCAGGCCATCACTTCAGGGTCCTGAGATGGAGACCCCCATCAGGCTCTGTGCCTCAGCAGGGAGTCTGCTTGAGATTCTCTCTCTTTCTCTGCCTCTGCCCCTCCCCCTCTGTAAGATGCACACATGTGCTCTCTCAAAAAGTAAAAATTTAAAAAAAAAGCTCCAAGTAGAAGTCTTCTTACTTAACCAGTGGGGCTCTAGGGCTCCCCCTCCTGTTTCTGGAATATTGATGGTGAGATTTTTCTCTGGAGAAACTGAATGTTCCCAGAGAAAACATCTTTAGGCCTTGACATTCGGTTTCTGCAACTAGAAGGTCACTTTGCGTCCTCATCAGTCTGTAGTAAGGCTCCCTGGGTAGTGGGGCCTTCTTGGTGACCAGCCCCACCCCCACACAGAGCATTTCCAATCAGCTTTTGACTTCCTCCTTCTAAAATGAGGGCAGGTGGCCCCAAATTATGAGGTGTTTGAGGAAACTGTCCAGTGTAATAGATACCAAAATAAAGGGAAGGAGGAAGCTGAGGAAAACAGACACAGCAGAGATGAAAAAGAAACCTGAAAAAACAACCCCCAAAACCCCTAGGAAATTAAGACACTACCTCCTAAACTAAGAACAGTAGGCTATGAAAGAGAAATCATCAGAGAACGCTCCAAAATTAAAAATGACAAACTCAAAGTAGAAAGTTTGAAAATTCTCAGGAAAAAAAATGAGTCAAAAATTAGAGAGAAAAGACTGATTTTCAGGTTTGCTTCTCTAAGAAGGTCAACATCTGATGAGTTCTGAAAGAGAAGCAATAAATAGGAAATTGTCAAAGAAGCAACACAAGAAAAATTTCCAAGTTGATCGAAGTTTCCACATTGAAAGGACCCATTGAGTGCCCCAGGCAAACCAAGGCACCTCCAGGATCGAGTTCACAACCAAAGGCAGGCATGCCAGAGGGCTGACCCTCTCCCCACTGGAAGAGGCCACAGTCTGTCACCAGGGAGGACTCCCGCCCTGTCCTTCAAGCCTGTTGAATTCAGGAACAGCCTGTCACCTTGCAGCAAGTTTCTTATGGTAAAATAGCCCTTTAGAGACCCTTGGTTATCTTAATTATTCAGTATCAAATATAATGTCCCTGTTTTAAAATTGGATTTCCTCTTATCTTTGTAGTGGCTAGAGGGGAATGGAAAGATAAAGAGATATGAAATGAGGGACCTTTTGTACACCTTTTTGAGAGTAATTTGAAATATTTTAAAAAAGAGATCGTGGCTGATATTTCAGGAAGTGCAATGGATAAACACATTTGAGTTTAAAAAAAAAAATCTGTTCATTTTTGAGCGGTGATCTGAATGTAATTGGTTACTTCTGAGTACCATCCTGATCAGAAAAAGGATGGGAAGAAATAAAAGCAACTTGGCTCATTTTAGCCTGGAGAAAAATAGTTCTCTTTTTTGGCACAATTATTCCAAGCCAATAAATTGTTAAGATGACATATTATTTTGGAGCTTAGTCATAAAAGAGCCTTTGATTTGGACTCACAATGTGGTGATTGCTACGAACAAGGTGACCATTAGAGGTAATTTTCTATGGGGCTCCGTGGCTACTCTTCTTTCTCCTTTTTTCAGTTCTTTTTTTTTGAAAATGTAGGGAAGTATGCAATTTACCTGTGGTCCAGTCAGTAGCCTGATTTCCTATAAGCTGTTAAGCTCTTAGGAACAGAGAAGTAGGTCAAATAGGCAGAGTCTGTGTGTTTCCTGAACTCAAGTAACTTTTCAAAGTCAGCTCAGAGTCTGAGGGCAGGAACCTGTGTTCTCAGATTTAATGGTGCTTTGACTTTCCTTTCGATAGCCATCCGAATAACCACATACTGAAAAGGGAAAAAAAAATGGAAGGAGAACTTGGCTGCATTGAGAAGACTGTCTTTCTCCAGAATTAAAGGGTGCCTAGCCAAGAACCTCCCCCTGGCAGTGTTCTTCCTGTCTGGGATCTGTCTGTGTGGTGTTGGTGGTGTGTACAAGCCCGGTATGAGAGCGACTTGTACACATTCTCACCTCCCTGGGACAGCTGGCCTCCCTGGAGCATTCCTTGCTTCCTCCCCGGCCCTCATTTTCTCAATGCTGTGGCCCAAGTGTGCTCTCCATATTGTCAGATCAAGTCCTTCCACGTGGCCGAGAATCCTATAACAGACGCTACATTGGATATAAAGCTGAACCTAGAGAGCACCTGCCTTCAAAGAACTGCGTCCAGTTGAAACGATGAGAGAGGACACGTTCCAAGTAAAGAGTGTTAGATGTGTTTTGTATTTAGCGTAGTTAGGAAACCAGCCCCCTGAGTGCTAATTGCGTAGCAGCACGGAAGAAATTCCTTCAGGATCCGGTAGTCAGGGCAGGTGCTTAGGCAGTGCTTTTTGAAGGAGAAGGTAAGAGAAGACTTTGGATAGATAAAGGGACTGAGGGAGTTTTAAGGTAGTAATTACGTAAGTAGCGGTGCAGACCCCCCAACAATCCCTGCTATCTTCAGAATAGACGGTGAATAAACCACAGTGCATTTGAATGGTTGCAACACAGTACTTCATGTAGGTCAGTGACTTTCCAATTTTTATTTCTGTTTTTTTAGTTTGAGAGAGAGCACAAGTAGGAGGGAGGGGCAAAGGGGGAGAGAGAAGCAGACTTCCCGCTGAGCAGGGAGCCCGGTGTGGGCCTCGATCCCAGGACCCCAAGATCATGACCCGAACTGAAGGCAGGTGCTTAACAGATTAAGCCTCCCAGGTGCCCCGAGGTCTTAATTTTTTAAAAGAAAAATTTGAGGTGTCATGATCCCAGGGTCCTGGGATCGAGCCCCAGTTGGGCTCCCTGCTCAGCGGGAAGTCTGCTTCTCCCTCTGCTTCGGCCTGCCGCCCACTCCTGGCTGGTGCTTTTGCTTGCTCTCGAAAATAAATAAAATCTTTAAAAAAAAGTTAAGACCTCATTTATCAAACAGAATATTATGTGGAACACCAACGTATTAAACATGAGAGCTGTAGGCTGCAGGTTGTGGGGGATGCACATTTCCACCTGTGTGGTTTCTCAGCCCTGAAGAGGGGTCGCTGAGGCTCTGTCCCAAGCCCAGGGCTCTGCACAGTCAAGCTTAGACGTCACATGTGTCAGGGAGCAGTTTGGTAGAAGAGAAGCTGGCCGCTTTGGGTCCATTGGCTGAAAGCATTGAATAGCGGGTTTTGAGTCTCTTGTTTAGGCAGTCTGTTGTTATAGAAAATTTTTGGTCAGAACCTATTATATATAGTGTTTCAAGAAGATTAGGATCATGGTGGGGTGCATTTTGGGGGCCCTCCCTCACCCTGCAGCATCATCTTCAGGACACCCCTGAAATAAGGGGGAGAAACAGAAAAGACACAAGGCCAAGTTGGAGAGCGCTGGCCAGGGTGAAGTGGGGTCATGGGAAAGTGCTCTGAGACTTCCAGAAGGCTGGAGGGCAAGACATCCATGGTACATGGGTTAGACGTACATGGGTTAGAAGGAACCTCTCTGGGCAGTAATGATGCAGAGCGGGGCGGAGAGGGTGGTAGGGGGGTGGCTCTGAGAGCAGGTCCCCCGTGTGTGGACTCGGGGATGAGGCCGGTGTTCAGGAGCCGACATGGTGGTGGGCTCGGCGTCGTCTGGTGGCAGACTCCTGCCTAGGAAAGGCCAAAAAAAGATTTCTGCCTGTTGGAGTGTTGGACTTGGCCCTGAGCACCTGCGCCTGTAGGGACACATCCACTCTAGATTACAGCTCCTGAAGGGGAGGGGTGTCCTCCCCGGGGCCACAGAAATGACCTCCCAAAGGCGCCAGGGTACCAGACAGAGTGGAGAAGGCTTGGATGCAACACAGTGGGGGGACCTGAGAGTGTCTGTCGCCCCAGCCCAGTGATCCAGCAGATGTGCGGATGGGCTAGCCATGGAGGGAGCCCTGGGGCTGGGAAGTCTTCCCCATCTCCTCAGGCCAGTGTGAGGTTCTCCCAGCCTACACTGTAGGGCACCACATGAGCCCTTGCTCTTAACCTGGAAGGGAGAAGGTCTGGGACCGTCACTGTCGTTTGCACTGCCGTGGGAACAGCGCTCCTGACAGTCTGTTCCGGCCCTGGAGGTGTGGAGTGGGGGGACCCCCTGAAGAGGAGGATGTCGGAGCATCCCCTGATCCTAATGTTTCAGCCAGCCCAGAGCGTTTTGGTTTTCATTTTATTTTTTTAAACAATTTTTTTAAAGGATTTTATTTATTTATTTCACAGGCAGAGATCACAAGTAGGCAGAGAGGCAGGCAGAGAGAGAGGAGGAAGCAGGCTCCCTGCTGAGCAGAGAGCCTGATTTGGGGCTCCATCCCAGGACTCTGGGATCATGACCTAAGCCGAAGGTAGAGGCTTTAACCCACTGAGCCACCCAGGTGCCCCTCATTTTATTTTTTAAATTAATTTAAAATTTAAATTTAAAATGTAAACTAAAATTTCTTAATCTTTGTTTATTTTTAGTTAACAGGGTAAAATTGATTTTATGGTGTAGTTTTATGAATTTTAGCCTCTAGACTCTAGTGGCCACGACCCCAGTCAGGGTGCAGCACTGTCTCCGTCACCCCCTTCTCCCTGGTGCTGTCCCTTTGTGGCCGTACCCTCTCCCCAGCCCTAGCCCCTGGCAACTACCCCTTTGTTCTCTGTCACCAGTTTTGCCTTGAGGATGCCCTATAACTGGATTGTGCACGTGGATGTAACCTTTGAGTCTGCCTTTTGCACTCAAAGCGTAATGTCTTTGAGATGCTTCCAGGTTTTGTGGGAATCAGTTCATTTTCATTTGTTAGGTTTTTTTTAGCCTTCCAACCAATTTACCTTGTTTTTTTTTTTTTTAAGTTTTTAAATTTCCGTTAGTAAACACAGTGTCGTGTTAGTGTCAGGTGTGCTGTTTAGTGCTTCACCTCCGGGTGGTCCTCACACGAGCCTCCTTCATCCCCATCACCTGTTCCCCCATCCCCCCACCTCCCCTCTGGTGAGCAGCAGTGCGTTCTCTACAGTGAAGAGGCTGTTTCTTGGTTTCTCTCTCTCCCCCACCCACCCCTTTGCTTATTTGTTTTGTTTCTTAAGTTCCACGTATGAGTGAAATCATATGGTATTTGTCTTTCTCTCACTGACTTATTTCAGTCGGCGTCATACCCTTTAGCTCCATCCATGTTGTTGCAAATGGCAAGATTTCACTCTGTTTTTTGTTAATTTATTTGTCAGAGAGAGAGAAAGCGCAAGCAGGCAGAGTGTCCTGCAGAGGCAGAGAGAGAAGCAGACTCCCTGCTGAGCAAGGATGGATCCCAGGACCCTGGGATCATGAGCTAAAGGCAGAGGCTTTAACCCACTGAGCTACTCAGGCACCTCTAATTTTTTTTTTTTAATAATGTTGCACCTCACACTTGAACCACATATTTTCCTTATGACTTTTGATTATATTCCATTATATAGATGTACCACAGTTTATTTACCTGCTGGAAGGATATTGGGTTGTTTCTAATTTTAGTGATTATAAATAGAGCTGCTAGCGTTTCCTGTACGAGTTTTTGTGGGAACATAAGTTTTTCTTTCTCTGGGTAAATACCTAGCTGAGGTATCACTGGCCATGTGATAAGCATATGTGTAACTTTTTAGGAGAAACTGCTCAGTTTCCAGAATGGGTGTGTTACTTGACATTTCCATCAACATCCTATAAGAGGCCCAGTTGTGTTCCATCCTCGCTAGTGCTTGGTGGTGGTACCATTTATTTTTATTTTTATTTTTTTTACTTTAGCTATTCTAATTAGTACAGAGTGGAATCTCCTTGTGGTCCCATTTACATGTCCCTAATGGCTAATGATGTTGAACATCTTATCATGGGAAGCCATTATTCCTGCCTTGGGGGACTGTGCTGTTGTCTTAGGGAGCTGTGATGAGGTCTGGACACAGCTCAGTAGGCCCTAGAATGCCGACTTCAAAAGTTCCAATGCACAAAAATAATATTATACCCTCCTTTCCTAGGCAAGACTCACTGTGGTTATGGGTTCTCCAGTCACACAGCAACTCTGAGCCAACCTCCAAACCTTGTTGGCTTTTTTTCATGTGCTTCTTGACCTTCCTATGTCCTCTGAAGAAGCTCTGTTGGTCTCTTGCCCAGTTTTTACTTGGAATTTTTTTAAATGAGTTTTGAGTGTTCCTTAGATATTTTGGATGAGTCTTCTGTCAGATGTGTAACTTGCAAATATTGTCTCCCGGTTGTAGCTTGTCTTTTTCTTCACGTCAAACTGGGTTCCACAGAACAAAAGTTTTTAAAATTTTGATGAAGTCCAGTTTATCAAAATGTTTTCTTTGCTGGTTCATGTTTTTGATGTCAGGCCTAAGTATTCTATATAACAACCTGTAACCTGTTGGCAATGGGCTGGAAGGGACGATGAAGTTGAGTGGAGGTTATGGGATGCACCTGCTGATGGGATGGCCAGCATTCGCCTCTTACCCTCTTTGCCTCTTGGTTCCTCTGGGTCTGCTGCATCTCACTCTAGTACCTTAGGATCACCTGGGGAGCTTTTAAAAAATCCCAGTGTCCGGGCTGCACACCACACCAATGAAATCAGAATTTCTGGGGGTGGGATCCAGATACTGGGGATTCTGTCAGCATCCCACATGGTCCCATTGCACAGCCAGGGTGGAGAACCTTGGCTGTGCTTCGTGATCCCTTGGACCTGGAGGAAATATTGCCACCTGCCACCAATTATTATACTTGGACACAAGTCAGATTGTCCTCCCTTCTGGGAACTTGTGCTCTGGATACTATTTTTTTTAAATCCTTTTTGTCTGTTAGAGTTTGATTTTTGGCCATCAAAGGTGGGCTGTTTATGAGAAACGCCCTGTCTCAATTTTTATGTAATATAGGATACAGGATAGTAATATTACAATTGGTAGGAATCATAAAATTTTAGGATAAAAACAAAACCCTTAGAGATCATTAGTTCAGACAGTTAAAGTTTCCAAATACCTTTTGGACATACACACACTCTCTAGACCTTTGCTACTCAAAGTGTGGTCCACGGAACAGAACTCCGGCATCACCGGGAACCTTGTTTAGAAATGCATCCGTGGCCCACCTCCCACCTCCCCAGCCTGTAACTTAGGAAGATTCCCGCGTGAGTCACGTGGACCACCAGGTTTGAGAAGCACCACTTTAGAGAATCATAAGTGGAAGCTTCTGAGAGTAGATTTCAGACTCCTCGTGAGAAACTGCTTTTCAAACACAACTGCCGCTGTCCTCTTGAAGGCTGAATGATCACTTGATGGAGACAACACCATTACTCCAAGAACCCTCCCAACTTCTCCTTCTCAAGTAGTGTCTTCAGGTCTCCCAAGAGTGACCCTTTCCCTCCCATCTTTCATGTACCATGAACATTCATCGCAGTCCCCTGATCTGCCCACTGTTTCCTCCCCTAAACCTGAGAACGCCCGACCCTTATGGGTGAGTGCAAACACAGGCGTCTCAAATCTCTCCTCGCCTCTGCATGGTGCGGATGGGGCCAACCTCAGGAGGGAGAGCCCTGGAACAAAGACTTAGGAGAGGCAAGGAAGGGGGGAGCCTCACGTGTGCTCACCCGTGCGCTGTCCCTGTTGAAAGCATCGCTACTTTTTCCAGGCAGAGGATTGAGAGACTGCTTATTTTCCCGATTCTCTGTCTCTCCAGGAATTTTTTTGAAGATTTTATTTATTTATTTATTTATTTATTTGTCAGAGAGAGAGAGAACACAAGTAGGCAGAGTGGCAGGCAGAGGCAGAGAGAGAAGCAGGCTCCCCGCTGAGGAAGGAGCCCAGTGTGGGACTCGATCCCAGGACTCTGGGATCATGACCTGAGCTGAAGGCAGTGGCTTAACCGACTGAACCACCCAGACATCCCTCTACAGGAATTTTATCAGTGTGTTTTCTTCATTCTTACAGCCCAGTACTAGATCTATGTTCCTGGTCTTTCTTGGGGTTCCCCTTTCTACTCTCGGTCCTTTTGGAATCTTTGGTGCTGGTGCCAGGATTGATGTTCAGCCTCTGCTTTGCACTTCTTTCAAGCCCTAAAGCATGTGACCCCCGCCAAGCTTTCTGCGAAAAACTCTAATAATTTGTTCTCCAGTTGAGAACCCTCCCCCGTCCATTGCACACTTTCTCCCTTCCACCCTCTTCCCTTGCTTCTGGGTCGGGCGTGGGCCTGTCCACGCACGCTGGCTGCAAGCGTGGATTGTGTGGTATCAGTCACACTGAGAACTGGGAAGAGGCTCAGACGTAATCCAGCACAGTACCCTCATTTCACAGAAGGAGGGCTGTTCCCAGAGAGTTGAAGTGTTCCACTCAAGGTCATACAGCTAAGAGCACCAGCCTGGCTTCTTCGAGGACCCTCATAACCCTTGACGCAAACTTTACAAGGTGGCTGTGGGATGCTCACAGCTCATGATGAGGTTGCCCGGGGAGGTCACGGTGTATGATCGATGGCCTTCTTTTAAAGATACCTTAGAAAGATTGAAGGATTCAGTATTGTCTCATAACCCATTTGGATCTGAGGAAGAACCCCTTAAATCTTCCATTCGAGGCTTTCCTGAATATTAGCAGACTTCTTCTCCTGGTTGCATGTCTGTCTGAGTGTGTGTAGGGACGAGTTACACTGTTGAAGCATTTTTTCTTTCTTCCTCTGAAAGGCTACTTCAAAGTTCCTGTCTTCCCGATTACGAGCCACACCATTTAGAGGCGGGTCAGGACTGGATACTAGAGGGGAAGGCAGAATTGGTCCTATCGGTCACAGAGCCGCTGCTTCATTCGTGGCTCTTCACCCACCTCTGCCTCGGGTTTTGCTCAGAAGGGGCTACTAGGTATTTCTAACATGCCATGAGCGCCGGCGGAGGGGAAAGCAACCTGAGAACAGTAGCTTATTATTAGTTCTGGTTCTTATCCTGCTCCATAAATCACCCCTACGAGGCCCCTTAATCATTTGGGCTGTCGTTCAGCTCCCCATGACCTGTCAACATGCTGCGGGTTGGAAAAAGTGATGGCTGTGTTTCTCTCCCCTGGGAGCAGCCGCCACTCACGGGCTCCCCTGAGTACACAGCCCCAGATCGCCTGCCCTCGAGGCTCTGCTGCTGCCCGCCATCGGGGGCCTGCTGGATTTGCCCGCAGCCAGCTTGCCGGTCTCCTGACCCTGCAGATGCTTCCCTCCCCCAGAACATTTGTGTCTGGATCGACCTTTTGCCCCTTCCTTGCTGTTCCAAACAGCAAGAACTTGGATATTTCCTGCCCCCAAACCCTGCCTATGTTCAGAGGGCCCCTTTGCCATATTTTCATGACCTCATTGGCATTCTGCACCCTTCCCAGGTCACTGACCTGTGTCCCTGGGTGTGGAACAGGATAGGAAGCAACTAAGGAAATGAGAGCAGCCAGCATGAGTGGTGTGGGAAAGAATTGGGGGTGGGGAGAGGCATTGCAGGCTTTCCACTGAGCAGCCTAAGAATGTTCCAGATTCTGTGAAGTCAGTTTCTTTCTTTCTTTCTTTTTTTTTTGAAAGACTTTATTTATTTGACAGAGAGAGCACAAGTAGGCAGAGAGGCAGGCAGAGAGAGAGGAGGAAGCAGGCTCCCTGCTGAGCAGAGAGCTTGATGCGGGGCTCCATCCCAGGACCCTGAGACCATGACCTAAGCCGAAGGCAGAGGCTTAAGCCACTGAGCCATCCAGGGACCCAGGAATTTTCTAATTCTTCTTCCTTTTCTTTGTTGTAAGGTGGGTTGCCTACACACCAGAGAGCTCATTATGCGTATATTGGATGTATGGAGGAATTAATGGATCACTTCATTTGTTAGAGCCAGGACCCCGGGCCCGTGAAAAGAACAGACACAAAGACACCATGAGCACAGGGAGGGGGTCAAAAGATGTGGCTTCCAGATTCGGGTTTTCTGCTCATGAGCCTGAGGAACTTTTTGGGGGTCCATCTTTGGGCAGTGGCCTTCTTCATTCCTAAGATGCAATGTTTGGTCAACGGTTGTGGTCCCGACCATTTCGAGCACGAGCATTCCTCTAAAAATTTGTTAAGGAAATATTTCAGGGCTACAAAAATGCATAAAATGGAATGTAGGAACCGCATACCAGAATTCTCTCCCGACAGCATAGTTGGACCTTTGGCTGCCTTTGATTTAAGAAATGGATGACAGCAAAGAGCCGTGGTGCCTTTCTAAGAATCTATTTTATAATTTTTTAAAATATTATTTATTTATTTATTTGACAGAGATCACAAGAGGCAGAGAGGCAGGCAGAGAGAGAAGAGGAAACAGTCCTCCTGCTGAGCAGAGAGCCTGATGTGGGGCTCAATCCCATGACACTGGGATCATGACCTGAGCCGAAGGCAGAGGCTTTACCCACTGAGCCACCCAGGCACCCATAAGAATCTGTATTTTAATTGTTAACAGTAGTAGCCATACTTTAAAATATACTTTAAAGCATAGTACCCACATAGTTGTTCACAGTATGAACAAGACACACTGATTTCGTCTAAGGCGATTCTAGAGGCCAATGAAAATATGAACAAGTTCTTACAATATGCTTCCGGGACCCAGAGTGGTGTTTCTGAACAGTGTGATCTCTGTTACCACCGGTACCCCCGCAAAAATGCCAACTTCTGGCCCATCCTCAGATCTGCTGAAAGAGCATCTCTGAGGGCTGGGTCTGGAATTTTGCTTTTTAAAAAAAAATCAGATATGCCAAGTGGAATTTAAAACTTGAGTTTCAGATCTCCTGGTCTACAGAGCTGGGTCAATACTTAAGCTCAACCTTTGTGATACAATGGCAGTGAATATTCCTTTCTTTAAAAAGTAGCTCCTCTGTTTCTTTTGAGTATTTTGCAGCTTATAGAGATTTTTACTTATACCCAGCTTTCACTTATAGGTCTTGCTAAAATGAGATGCTGGGCTTGAGGTTGACTGATTGTTAGGAACTAAATGTCTTCACCTAGTGTTCACAGGAAACCTCATAGGTATTACAGAATTTGGTTTTAGTACTGACCATGGTCTTTGTCTTGCTCACATTTCTTTTTTTTTATGATTTATATGCTTTTTTAAAAATTTAAGTTCAATTAATTAACATAGTGGATTATTAGTTTCAGATGTAGAGTTCATTGATTTGTCAGTCTTATTATTTAATCAATATTAATGATTAATAACTAAATTTAATAATTATATATTATAGTACATATTATTATATGTGATATAATAATATAATATAAGTATATATTTATTTAATACCCAGTGCTCATTATATTATGTGCCCTCCTTAATGGCCATCAGCCAGTTACCACATCCCCCACCACCCCCACTCCAGCAACCCTTAATTTGTTTCCTATGATTAAGAGTCCCTTAAGGTTTGTCTGCCTCTCTGATTTCTTCTTTTATTTTTCCCTCCCTTCCATTACAGTCCTGTTTTGTTCCTTAAATTCCACGTATGAGTGAGATCATATGATAATTCTTTCTCTGATTGACTTATTTTGCTTGGCATAATACCTTCTGATTCCAACCACATCATTGCAAATGGCAAGATTTCAATTTTTTTGATGTCTGAGTAGCATTCCTTTGTATATATGTACACCACATCTTCTTTCTCCATTCATCTGTCGATGGACACCTGGGCTCTTTCCATCATTTGGCTATTGTGGACGTTGCTGCTGTAAATATTGGGGTGCAGGTACCCCTTCGGATCACTACATTTGTATCTTTGAGGTAAATACCTACTCATGCAATTGCTGGGTTGTAGGGTGGCTCTATTTTTAACTTTTTGAGGAATCTCCATACGGTTTTCCAGAGTGGCTGCACCAGCTTGTGTTCCCACCAACAGTGGAAGAGGAGTCCCCTTTCTCCACATCCTCGCCAACATCTGTCATTTCCTGAATTGTTCATGTTAGCCATTCTGACGGGCATGAGGTGGGATCTCACTGTGGTTTTGATTTGTATTTCCCTGAGGCCGAGTGACATGGAGTCTTGCTCACATGTCTGTGGCTTCACATGAATGAGCAGTTTGAGTCACTGTGCTACCCGGTGGGACCAGGCACTGCCACGGTTCCCGAGCACCCTGTCCCTCATATTTTGGCTGCCTAGGCACAGGAGCCGGAACTTAGGGAAGCGGGGTAGCCCAGGGAACAGAGGTTCCTCTGACGCCACAGATGATTGGGGATAGCCTTGACCAATAATGGAAGCTAAATTATTTTATTAAATGAAGTATATGGAGCAAGCAGAAATTAAGATGCTTAGCAGTGTGCTGTGGAGTAAGGAAGAATTCAGGAAGTCAGATCTTCTCAAAGCCCTTATGCTGATAAAATGGAATCTAGGTTTTAATAACTTCAGTTCATTTATTAACTAACTTCAGGAATATTTATTTTACCTTTGCGGACAGTGTCACGTTTCCTTCGTTTCCTTCGGGGTCTGTGAATAACCACCGTCAACTGACCTCATGAATTTATTTGACACTCCTTTATCACCCTCTTGTGTCCTGGAGCTAGTTTCTTGGGGACAGATAGGTCCTATTTCTTGTTCTCGGGGGGGGGGGGGGGGTGCCTGGCCTAGCAGGGAGGTAAACAACCAGTCGGTGGGGAGTGACTCTAGAGGCTTGTGGATTTCTGTCGCATCCCCGCTGATGGCTCAGCCCCGGGGGGAGGAAGTGGGCAGCGGACCTGCAAGGCTTTGCTGTGCAGAGGGCTCCCAGGATAATTCCAGAAGAAGCAGGAGCCCGCCAAGCAGGTGGAGGTGGGGGGCATCCCAGGCACAGGAAATAGCAACCGGAAGAATGGAAGAGGGGGGCCTGTTTCACGTGCCTGTGGGAGAGGGATAGAAGTAGGGGCAAGCAGAGCTAAAGTGGACCCGCCATGAGGAGGGCTGTATTTCTGTACCGTGTTTACAGTTTTCATCTTTTTATTGCGGTAAGATAGACATAACATTTTCCACTTCCACCATTCTCTAAAACTGCTCTATGGCATTTGCATACAGCATTCACATTGCCGTGCGACCATCGCCACGCTCCGTCTCCCTGCTTCCCCGTGTGTCCCGGTTATGGAGTTTCCCTTCTGGAAGCTGAGAAGGTTTCCTCCAGGCTCCATTGCACCTGAACACCTCCCTCTTCCTCGCCTCCCCTGCACGGGCCCGCACTCGGCACAGCACTCCGTCCTGCCACCAGGTCCCCAGGCTCTGTTGACAAGACCGCTAGCACGTTACTGTGGCCTGGAGGGCTTCATCTGTCCCTGTGGCAGGGCCCCGGCTGGCAGAGCCAGCACATCGGGCCAGCCTGACCGCATGGAGGGGGAGCCTGGCTGGTTGGCTCGGGCTCTGCGGGAGGCTGGAGACGGTGCAGAGGGTGCAGACAGCGGCTCTGGGAGGCGGGGGGCTGTTTGTTCCTCGCCCCCTGGCAGAGCCGCAGCAGACTAGCTTTCCATCCTGCGGGACACAGACACTTCCTCCTGAGCCCTCCCCACTGCCCCCCCCGCCCCAGACCATAGCACACAGCCTGGGGAAAAGGAGGCCCGTCCCTGTGAGCCCCTGCCCTCTGCTCTCCTGGTGCCTCCCGTGATCTCCCCTGCCTCCAGGTCGATCTCGTCTCCCCCTGCGAGCACAATAACCTGGTTGTCCAAGTGAAGTGCAGTTGCCATATGGACTGACTCTTTCAGGAGAATAACTATTCAGCCTTGCTCAGACACTTCATTTCCTTTGATCTGGAGTTTTCCAGCAGACCTGCAGTTGGAGTACTTCCTCTTGGGCTGGAAAGGGTCTGGGACACCTTTGCACCGGGCAGGGATGCTGAACGTGAGCAGCCCACGAGCTCTTCTAAACGTCACTCGGGTGGTCCTGGCAGCCATAACGGGGCCCGTTTCATGCCTGTCTTGCCCCTGTTTGTATGGAAGCACTCCAGAGCATTCCACCAGCTGTTGTCAGCAGGGACACCTGCTTTGTCATTGTCACTGTGGCTCTGGGGCGGCCATTTTGGTCATGCTGTATGGGTAGGCCCTGTGCCCACAGAGCCGGGAAGAGCCATCGGGGGGAGGGGGGAGGCTGTGTTCCAGGTCTGAAGAGGACGTCCAGTTACGTCCTCTCTTCTTCAGATCAGAGTATTAGAAGACATGGCTTGTCAGGATGTGAGCTCTAGAAGCAATGTTTCAGACATGGGCCAGGTGCTGGCTGGGTGCCTCCTTGCCAATCTTGGCTGTGGGGGGAATCTTGACTTTTAAAAACTAGGGACCAGGCAACCAATGGGGAGGTGGACCCAACAAGAAAGAGATGATCAGCTGCTACCAGATTCTTCTGGAAATAGAGGACTCTAAAATGGTTTAGCAGGCAGTGGGCTCTCTAAAACTAAGGCTGGGGGAGGGACATGGCACCTTCTAGATGTGGACACCTAATACTTCATGTTATTGTGGAAAAGCAGAAGGAGGAAGTACGTGGAGCTTTTGAGTGAACCCCTGGACGAAAGCAAAGACAAGCCCCAGAGGCCTGACCAGTATAGAGCAGGTTTCATCCATATATGGTATTTCTGGCCCTCGGCTCTTACCTCCTGCCTGAGTTCTTGGACATGCGCCCCTCTGCACACCTTTGGCTGTCAGGAACAGCCCTGATTTTAGTGACCTGTGACCACGGAGGCGCCGGGGAAGGTCGTGTTGACTGAAAGCCCCACGGAGCAGAGGTGAACACAGGTGTGGTCAGGAGACGTAGCTGGTTCACCTGTCCTAGCGGGCATGGGGCCAAAGGCCGTCACTGGCAGATTCCCGTGCTGGCTCTCCCACCCGAGGTCATTTCTGTTTGTCAAACACTGTACCCGCGCAGAAGGCGCAGTCAAGGGTCTCACCGTGGATCACAGCCAGGTCCTGCGGCACATGCCAGACACGCTGTGGCCTTCAGCAGCTGACAGCTGCCGCCCTGGAGAGGGATCAGGTGTGTGGCCGAGGCCTGGTCCTGAGCCACACACCGGTCCAACACGCTTCTCCTCCCGTGCTGTCAGACATGCTCCGAAGCAAAGTCTGAGCTTGCTGTTTCCTTTCTCCACACGCCTGCTGCTCTGGTTTGTTTTTCTCAAGCCCCCCTTGGCAAAAAGGACAGCTGTTGACAGGGTAGGAAGAGTGACCACCAGAGTGGGGAGTGATGTATGTTGCTGTCGTCGGAAACTCAAATCAGCTGTAAGCCAGAACCTGCCCTGACAATGGAAAGAAAAATCTCTGGCTGCAGTTAGGTTGTGTCCTTGTCTGTAGGTGGCAGCCAGCCCCGGGGGCATCGGCACAGCTGGTGCAACAGGGTAGGATTGGCTCAGATTGCAGGGGAAGGGACAGAAGGCAGGCAGGGTCGGAAGCTCTAAGTTGAATCCTTAAAATCAGAGTATTGGCCAATAGAAGGTTCTGGATCTCTAATGAGATTGTTCAAAGTAGGTTATGTTTTCATCTCATTAGGATGGATTGGGTTCATTCCTAGTTAGAAATAATTAGGTTCTAGATGTGCCGGTGAGGAGCTGAATGCCGTGCCAAGCTTGGCTGGTGGAGTGCTGGGAGAGTGTGTTGAGTATAAAAAGTCCCAGAGAAGAGGGGCTGCAGGTTGGAATAGAGATCTTGGCTCTGGGTTTTGTGTTTTCATTGTTTAACCTGTAGCCCAGATGTTTTATTACCTTGGTGGGGAAATTTGCTACAAGCTGCTCCCAAGATGGGGACCCGATGAAAATAACTTTAATCGATTGGGCCAATACTCATGAGGAAGTTCAGTGAGGAAAATGTCGAATTAAACCAGCCATCACAGATGTCTGCTCAGGCATGAGATGGCTAGGAATGAGCAAATGTAATAGAGAACGTCTGGGGATGAGGTGAGGCCAGTCTCTGTCAGCAGCATAGGGACCTGTAGGGGTTGTGAGGCACTGCCCTCCCTTGTAACTACCATTAGTCAGATCCTTTCTAGAATACTCTCCAGAATATTTCAGGCTAATAGAGCTGTGGATAGACTTGGAAACTGACCTACGGATAAAGGAATTTGAGACTTGAGCTTACAGAGAATAACTTAGAATTCATGGATTTTTTAATATGTGGAAAAAACCCACAACAACCCTGATTTGAAGATTGGTACCAGTTCTTCCTAATCCTCAACGAAGATGGAATTGGGATTCCAAAGTGTTTGCGTAGACACAGGAAAAACCCGTCATTGGAGGTTGTTGAACATCAGAATAAGTTTTTGAGGGAAGGTTCTGGGTTTCTGATGATGTTTTGAAGGGGGGCTCTGTCTTCATCTCGTTAGGATGGATTACCCCACTCCACAGTCATCCTTGGTGGCTAGGTGCTGATCCCGAGACACCCACCTGCCTTTACATCCCTTGAGAATGTGTCTGTGGCCCCCTTCCGGGGTGTGAGCTAGTTGGGGCCATGCAGGTATGCTGACCTGACTGGACTGTGCTTCTTTCTCTTCTCCCCCTGCAGTATGAATTCAAAGCCAAGAACATCAAGAAGAAGAAGGTGAGCATTATGGTTTCCGTGGATGGAGTGAAAGTGATTCTGAAGAAGAAGAAGAAGGTAAGGGGCTCCGACCCAGAAACTAGTTGCGGGGAGCAGGGAAGGAAGGCGTGGGATGCCTTGTCTTTGCCAGGCTGCTCCCTGGACAGAATCTTTCCTCGTCTGGGGAATGGTGTTGCCCAGGACAGCAACACTGTTGAGAGGCCGTGGTTGCAGCAGAAGAGGTGGAGGCCGGTGGCCTCCTCAGCCCAAAGACTCCATGTCCTGGCGTCCCGTGGGCAAATAGGGCTCCACCTCCTGCCATCCTTGCATTTTGTCACCTGGACCTTGGAGTCTTTAAGTACTTGAAATTCAACGTGATGAGGAGTCAGAGGGCTTGGCAGGAGGGTGGATGAGGAGGCTTCCTTAGCAGTTGTCGCCTTCTGTCCCAGGAACCACCCTCGGCGCCCCCAACCCCACTGTGTTGTCCTGTTGCTGCTGCTTCAGGCCGTCTCTCGGAATGGTCCCTCAAGCCCCAACCACCGAGGCTGTTCCATGTGCAGGAAGCCTGGGCTGTAGCCAAGGGGGGGGAGGGACAGAGCCATCTGGGGGACATTCCCCTGAGCTGGGGTGACACAAGAGAGGGAGCGAATGTCGCTTAAATGTGTGGCTGTGTTTGTGCTACTTGTCCGTGTCGTGGGAGGATGATGTTAACCGCTGGGAAAAGCTAGGTGTGCGTATTGGCAGAGGGGAGAGTGTATGTTTCCAGAAAGAAGCAGAAAGGGGCATTGGAGGATTGAGAGTATAGGAGGAGTCCTTTTGTTTCTCTGTTTCGTGACTCTGCTGATACCTTTTGGATTTAGGATAGCCTTGTTTTACACGCACCAGTGGCGGCACACTCACGCAGGGGCATTGTAGTGTGGAGACCCCTCAAGCTGCTTTTGGGTCCGAACCCAAGATGCCGTTAATTCAGGTGGGACTCGAGATAGACCCTGAGGGTCCGGGGCTCTAGAAGGTAAAGACGAGTACGTAGTCACAGGCCACATAAACTGGGAGAACCAGGTAGTTGAGAGAGACGTGGAAGGATGTGAATCTGCCTCGTGTCCTCCTCATGAAAACACGGGCCAGGGTAGGACTGGACACCACTCCACGGCAGGGGCTGCTCTGCTTCCTTAGGTCGCCCATTTTTCCTCTCACAAATGGACATTTACAAAGGTCTGCCATGTATTAAAACAAAACGTATTCTCTTACGCTCCCTAAATATCTTTAGGGGAGGTTCTAGAGAGTGTTATGGCTACGAGGCTGGAATTATACAGGAAAAAATAGAATGTGATAATACCGTTCGTAAAGAGCTCTTTAAAAATTCACAAGCAGTAGGGAATTTGTAATTGCTTCTGAAATGGTTTTGCCTTGATAAACCTCCACAGCGGGGCCAGAGTCCCCATCTTGTTCTCGGTTGGAGGTGGGGGGTGGGGGGGTCATGTTGTGCCCCTCCCCCACCGCACGTGTGTGCACACAGCGGTTAACCGTGGGGCAGTCTTTGGAATATCGTCCTCTTAAGAGTCCCTGGGCAGGAGAGTTGCTGAAGGCAGTGAAATAAGTCACAGGTGGTGATGGCCGTGTGAATTTAAAAGCGAGAGGTACCCTCAGAAGAAAACACGGGCCCGTGCAACCCCAGCTCATGACTCAGGCAGCCCGAGTCCCAGGCAGACTCTGGTCTCATGTGTCAGGGAGCTTTACTCAGCCCTTCGTGTGGCAGGGGACGGGTGGCTGAGGGCCCTCGTGTCCCATCTGATGAAGTAGTGGTTGTGATATGGGGGCACTTTCCAGACGAGATGCCTCCGTGCCCATTGCGTGCGTCCCTGCATCAGACCTCCTGGGAAGGGCTTGGGGACACGTGGTCAGCTTCCACAGCACCCAGTCCCTTTGGGAAATCAGCCACTCTCACGTGTCCTCACTCAGTGGCTCCCCGGCCGGGTGCTGAGCGATTGGCCTTCCAGAGTCCAAGACTCACCCTGGCAGAGCTCCAGAGAGGCTCATGCGCAGACTCGACCACCAGTTCCTTTCCTCACTTTGAGACATGGAGCGGTTGCCCAGGCCAGATACTTCCATTAGCCTGACGGGCCCGGAAAGCATGTTTTCTCTGAGGCAAGTGATGTGGGAAGGCATGTGGTTAGACATGGTTCAGTGAGCATGGAATGGACAAATGGAGTAAGTCCACTAATCCTGCAGCAGGAATGTTTCCTGGCCCCTGGTTCCATGATATATGGGTCCCTTGGATGTTCGTAGGGACCTTGTTGGGCCCATGCTGTCCCGGGGTCTGTTTGACAGGCTCTGCCAGGGTCTGCCTTCGTCACCGACTTGTGTAGCTTCCCGGCTCACCATCCCTGTCCCTCCCCACCGCCCCGGTGAGCTCACACTTCCAACTGACATCATCTTTCGGTTGGCTTCCATCTCACGGTCTGCTGTGGTGGGGCCTATTCTGTCTCTCGCAGGTAACTTGGTAGACCTCTGATTTGGTCCACGATGATGGCATTTTGTGGCTTTGCCCTTAGGGGGCAGTCTTATTCCCCATCTCCCTGGGTCCTCCATGTGTCCTGTACCCTAAGCCACAGCATCATCCCCAATCTGCATATGAGGAAACTGATGTCGAAGAGCCTTAAATATTTTTGCCCATGATCACACCGCCCGTAAGGACACCTGTGTGCTGAGGTGACACCTGGCAGAGAAGCCAGTTTCCTTCTACTGAGTAATGAGAGCTGAGCTGGAGAAGTGTCTTCCCCAGGGGGCCCGTGGGACCTTGTGACTCATTTTGAAACTATCCCTGGTAATTGCTAGTGTGGGTTCCCTCTGCAGCTGGCCTAGACAGGAGGTGATCTAACAGGTCTTTCCTCAATTTGATTCTTTTGATGCCAGGCTTGGGAAAGGGATGCTTCCTGTCTTGTTTTCTCTACCCCTGCCTGGTGTCTGTTTTGGGAGCGCCTGTAAGCACAGCGTTCATTTATGTCACCTGGGAAGCTGTGTGCACATTCACAGTGGTCAGCCTCTGTGCCATTTAGTGCCCCCGTGGCTGGCCCCTGATATCTGAGTGCTCACACCACCTCTCTGTCTGCGTGTCTGTCTCTGTGTAGAGAACGGAGTGCAGACGTGGCGTGCTTGTCTCCAAGGAAATGGAACAGTCTGCAGATTTGTCTGGTGGCCATCCTCATCAAGGTTAAGAACTAGAGCTCTTGTCCAATGGCCGAGGGTGTAGAAAAGGTCACAGCTGATAATTATCCATGGGCACCAGCAGAGGTCCAGCCTGACATTCTCAATGGATTCCTCAGTGTCTGGGCTGCCCTCCATGGTCAAAATGTTGACTCGTCCCCTCCACCTGCAAACACTTTGACTTTTCCCAGGCTAGTGTGCATGCTGGAGGGAGGCCCTTTGCCAAGAAGAGAAGACCTGGGTCCTCGTCCTGGCTCTTCCCTTCCTGGCTGTGGGGTCATAGGCAGATTATTTTGCCTCTCTGAGCTTCACTACCAAGAGTTGGATCAGGTGATCACTTTCACTTCACCCACTGGGATGCTCTGTGCTGCTTGGGCGTGTGGGTCACCTGTCCTTACGTAGGTCCTGAGAGCCTTCTAGTCTAGAGACGAAGCAGACCCTAAAGGCCAAGCGGGTTTGTGCGTTATTGCCTCCTGATTCTCTCAGGTGGGATGGGACCCTCCTGCCTGTCTATGCCTGGTAAATGGTGGGATGCTTTCTGCCCGGGGTGGGGGTGGGGGTTGCAGAGAAGGCCTGTTTTTAGGGATTCTCTGCTCTCTCAAGAACTTCTTAAGGGTGGGACCACTGTGGTAAGCCCAGCACTTACTTGGGGACCTGACCCATGTGGTGTGTTTTCAATTATTGTGGTTGTTGGCTCGCTGGATGAGCGAATGTGATTTGTGATGATGTCCTCAAATCGGGAAGCACTAAGTACTTAGCAGTTGGATAAGATGAAGTCTCGTTTGTTACTTATGGCTCTCACATTTCCTCCTTCTTTTCTGCTCTCGTCCATTTGCCCGCTTGAAGGGAGTCGTTCACTTCGGTGGTACTCTCAGCGGGACCTGCTCAGGGGCCTGATTCCAGGACAGACCACACATAGCCAGATACTTTACGATCATCTCTCACTGAGATGTAAAAAATATTTTTTCGGTTATGTTAACAAGCATCTAAAAATGCTGTCATCTTGAACTGATGCCAGCAGGTAATGAATCTCAGATTCCCCGGACTCTTGGTTGAGACTTGTGGTGTGAACCCCACTATTAAGTGGCTTTGTCAGCTCCCAATCAGTTCATTTTCTTCAATTCCCAGCCAGACCCAAGTAATTAGCTTTGCTGTGTATATAATAATGATCATTTATTATAACCCTGGAGTCCCACTACAGTGCTATTTGCTAGGGAGTGGGCTTCCGAATAAGAAAGATTAGTCTTGAACTTCATCCAAAGGGTTTTTCTGTGAAAGGATCTGGAAGGCTTCAGTTTCACATGATACCTCTTGTACTCCAGTAACTGGGTTGGGATCTCCTAAGGCTCTCCTAACATCCTACAAAGCCTCCTTCATTCTCATTGTGTGTCTACCGTGTTCAAGGAACTGAGTAGGCTCCATAAGGGTATTTAGACATGGACCTTTTCCAGCAAAATTATTTTTAATGGCATTAGCTGCACACGTGGGTCTATTACAGCTCCCACAGAAGTGCATTAGAGTTATTTATCTCTTTTCCCCCATGGGCTGAGCCTTTAGGGGCAGGGACCCTGTGTTCTCTCTAATTCTGTTTCATCTGTTTGGAAAGGTAGAAGAACAGAGGGGCCAAACTCATGAGAGTAATTACATGCAAAGATGGTAATGAGAACAGCTAAAAATAGTAGCTAACGCTGATATTGAACACCTGCCATTCGCTGGGCCCGTTTGATGTTCTGTGTGCTTATTAAATGGTCATAACCACCCTGTGATGTAGGTACCGTTCTTAGGCTCGTTTTGCAAAAGAAGATTGAACAACTTGCCCAAGACCTCACATCCCATCAGAGGTGACATCAAGGTCTGAATTGGGTCTGCCTCCCTCTAATAAGTAGGTTCTTCCCACCACTGTGTTGCTGTGTGTCTACTCATCTCTCCAGGCTTCTTGGAGAAAAGCTTCTCTTTGGAAATGTCTCATTAACCCAAGGTCTTTAACTTCTAGCCTGTACTCTGTCACCGGAATGGCACATCACAGGAGAACTAGTTTCCTGCCCAAAGAGTAGCTTTAGTTATTCTGGATACACAGACGTCAAATCTAATTGCGTAAGAAAAGGAGGCAGGTAGAATGGTAGGACCAGAATTCAGGAGAAGGAACTTCAGGAATGATCGAGTCTGCTCCTGTGGTTGATTGGGTTTTGGTAACAGAGGACAGGAGAGGCCCAGTGACTGTCCCAGGGTTGCCCACACAGATACTGATGGAGCCAGGACCAAACTTGGTCCAGTCTTCCTCCTACCATGTCATGTTTCTAGGCCCCCTTTATCGTCTGCTCATTTTAAGGCACCACGCACATTAGGAATTATGTACATTGTGTGAGGATTTATGAAGACTGGTTTTGAAATGTGTTTTCTGTATCCATAGGTGATGTCTGAAGATGAGGGATTGCTCTATTTTCAGACTAATCCTGTTCTGTCTGGAAACATGGAGAACTTGTCAAGCTAAGTTAATAAGGCCTTTGCAAGGTTGTGTTGTGTTTTTTTTAAGAAGTCTCCACTGCTGCCAGGAGCATGAATAATGGTAAAGCTTACAGACTTTGTGATGTGCCTGGGAAATCATTGCCAATACAAATTCTTCCTCCACTTTTGGGTTCCTGGGGAAGAGGTTCAAAGATGCCTTATCCATTTCTGGGCTCTAAGAGGAGACAGGGCAGCTAGGATAATTATCCCAACTCTCTCTCCTGTTCTTGGCACTGTTCCAGGCAGTCCTATCTCTGACCTAGTTCCCACATCCTATTCCCTGCCAGCAGATTTTTGGAATGTCAGAATGGCTGTAAGTTTCCTGGAGGACTGGCCATTTGCACTCATTAGATAAAGGACATCCTTCCCCCATTCCGTGGTCTGCGAGCCCTTTACCATTTGCAGGCGGTGGAGACTGACATTCTCTGATTATATCACTTGGAGCAGCAAGGAGAACGTGGGGCATGGAGGTGCATGAGTTGGGTCTCATTACCACCGTGCTAGGTGAACTTGAGAGGAGGGAGAAGTAACATCTCTGAGCCTTAGTGTTTATCTTTGAAGGTTGCAATCAATTCTGAAAACGTGAAGGAAGTATTGTAGAAACGTTATTAAATGAAAGGAAGACTTTTCTTCTGTATCCGCTGGAGAATTTTTTTGTGAGAATAGAAAAGGAAGCAGCTAAAAATGACTTGCCTGTATCTTTTCTTCCTCACTTTGTGTTATTCTAGGTCCTCCAAAAACCAAATGCCAAGATGGGATTCAGTGCCTGTTCAAGAAGGTGGGGAGGCCCTGGGCGAGGCCAGGTAGCTCTCACAGTTCTGTGTGGGGCTGTTTCCAGGTGAAAGAGAGAGCAGGGCAGGAGGGAAGGGTGGGAGACAGTCTCTTAGATGGCGGTGTGCTCTGAGGAAGCTGTGGCAAGGCTGTCAGGAAGTCCTGGATCCAAAGCCAGGTGTAGGGGGCCTCCCGTGGCTGCCAGGGATGGGCCTGCTCCAGGCGTCCCTGCACACTCCTTAGCTGGGGGCATCCCTGGAGCAGGACCCTCACCACACTGATGGTGGGTTTCAGAATGCCCCAGGCAGGACCTGTGGTCTTACTTCCTGTAATTGGGGGTCTTGGGGCACATTCTTGTGATGACAGCTTCCTCTCTGCAGGAAGTCTGGACTGGCCAGTAATGTGATGCATAGAGCCTTCCCTCAAGTTAAGCTGCTCCATTCGCGTTGATTTTTTAAATTACCTTGGCGTGAGGAATTCATAAGAAGGGAGGAGATGTGAGGGAGGGAAAGGCATAGAGACAGGTTAGTAAACTCTAGTTCAGAGGCCTCCTGAAGGGCTCAACAATGCTGTGACAGGTGCAGAGGGACACGAATATACACATACGGGGTGGGAGTCTGGCAGAAGGCCGGACAGTCGCCCCTAGGGTACTCCCCATCCACTCCCATTCCTTTCTGTGCGCGGAGCTGGTGAGGGGGTAGGTCTCCATCTCCCTGGGCCTCACTGATGGGCCTCACAGTTACTGTGTGGATTCTCTGTGGTGCTGGGGAGGCCCTGCCTGAGCCTGGACCTCAGGCTGAAGGAGGCTAAGGACCAGCCTGTTCCGTCCAGCTGGTCGTCCTGGGCCGTTAGCAGTAAACATGGCTGTGAGGTGCCCTCTGCCTCAGAGAGGGGCTGACAACTTCGGGTGTGCACCCCTCTCCTTCCCTCCTGTCTTCCCCTTCTCCACTATGCTCCCATCTGGACTTGTCTTCATTTTCGGGTCTATCTCGGAGACTATAGCCCATTCAGGACAGTGGTAGCAAGACTAAAAATTTCCTCATGCAGCTTCCAAGATTCCCAAGAACTTTATTTCTAAGTATTTAAACAAGAAATGGTTTCAGGTAGAAGCGGGAGCTGTGTGAGCTTCTGGAGACAGTGAAACTCAGTCTGGCCGTAGGTAGTCTTCATTAATAACGTCACTGTCCCACGGCTGAAGCCAACTTTGATTCCTAACCACATGACGGTGGTAGGTCATTTGTTTCTCTTCCTGTTTTCCTTTTCTTATTAAGAATATTTTTTTCCTAAAAATTTTTCCTTCAAAGAATGTTTATTTCTGTGTAGAAAAGTAAGAAGGGGGTGATTCATGTGTGTGGTCTTTGTTTTTGTTTTTTCTTCTGGAACATTTGAAAAAGAGGAGGGCTGTGAAATGATTTCAGAGCAAGAGAGAAGACATTGTTCCTTAGGTCCACCGGGCTTCCTTCTGAGGGATGCGATTGACGGTTCCGCACTGACGCTCAGTTGTACCAGAGAATGGGCACTGGTTTATAAATCAGAACTTAGTTCTCATCTTGACCAGGCTGTAAACTGGGGGGACACCATGCTGGAATCTCTGCACTGCTCAGGGTCTTATTTGAAAGATGGTGGCCTGGAAGGGATATTGAAGCGTACACTTCACCCCAGGTCCTTTGACTTGTCTTGGTAATTTTCTGATCCCTTCATCAATTTAATGGACACATACAAGGATTCCTGCAAAATCCGTGAAGAGACTGGGCCAGATTTTAATGCAATTTTCAGAAAAGGAAAATAAGTAGGTGGAAAGTTGTTTATGTGATTTAGTATAATATTTAATTATTTAATATTTATATTAAAGTTGCCCCAAATCAAGCCATATTTGAAACATTCTGCTTTGCTGTTCAGAGGACTCCCAGGGTGAACATTTATACTCTGTGTTTAACACAGGCATCCAAATGATGAGTCACTTTGCCTCGGAAAAATCTGTGTGTCCAGTGGCTGCTGGCCCCATGTGTGCCAGTAGGCGCTTATAGGGCTGCTGGAAATATGATCCACTAGTCCTTGCTGGGCTAAAAGTATCAGCCCTGGAATGCAGAAACAAACATGTCTATGCCGATCCGACCACCTATGAATCAGTAAGGGATTCAGGCCAGAGGACCAGGTTTCGAGGGGGACACTGGCAAATGGCCTGGGTACAGACAAGGTCAGCTAGGGGAGCGAGAAGTCCAGAAGCCTGGTGTGGTGAGGACTCTGCTAAGCCAGGGATGATTTAGTACAAAGAAGAGGGCCTGGCCTGGCTGTATGTCTCCATCTGGAGGGGTCTCTTTTGGAAAAAGACGCAGGCTCCTTGCGTCAGTGTGTGCGCTGAGTGGGCCCTTCGTACATGAAAGTCTCGTACGGCCGAGTGTCACCATTCCAGGAAGGGAACTTTTGAAAAGCTAGTTCTTGAAGCAGAGTTCTCTTGTCTGAAGCAGCGTCGGTGTTGAATGCTTATCAGCCAGTCGACAGTCCACCTCTATGGGCTGGATTGGGATTGACTCAGACTTCGGGGAGGAAGAGGCCCGCGCAGGTGGTGCTGTCTGCCGGGCGCGTCCGGGGTTGTGTGTGAGCAAAGCTGCCGGACACACGCTGCTTCATGTCTCCGAAGGGCCTGACCGGGTCTCCCCAGGGTCCTGGCAGAGGCCTGTCTTCCCACCCCGGTGCTTGGAGGGCTACCACCCTGGGCTGAGAAAAGAAACCCACAGTGCGGAGAGCTCACGAAACAGCAATGGAGCCAATGAAGGCTTTCTTGCCTTCACTCTGCTTGACCCTCTTTCATGGAGAGAGGAGTGTGTTCTTCCCCAGGTGTCCTGGACAGCCATGCCTCTGTGGCCAAGGCCAGTGGAGGTGCGGCAGGGGTCCCTGTCCCTGCACCTGGTTGGGTGCGGGGGACCTGGGAGGGTGCGGCGGCTGCTGTCCTGGTGCTTCTTCAACGCCCGGGGGTTCTTCTCACTTCATCAATCATCTGGGGTCTCCAGGACAGCTCCGAACCCTCTGTCCCTGTCCTCATGCTCAGCTGCCCTGGGGTCTCCTTGGCATTCACAGTTAGGTTCATGGGTAGCAGGACTGTCCTCTTGGGTAGCTACAATGTACTAGTAATCTCGCCAGGTGTGGGTGCCGCCTCCTCCCCTCTAAGGAAGGGGGATGGGAGCCACAGCTCTGGCTCCTTTTCCCTTGTGTTCCTCCTCCTGCTCCCACTCCTCTGGAGTGAGGTGTAGACTCTTTTTCTCCCCTTGGCGATGGCTCCATGAAATTTTGCTTTGGAGTCCACTTGCGGTCCTCGGCGGGGGCGGCCTTGGCTCCCACCTGCCCTCTGTGTCCCGGAGGGAGACTCTCCTTAAAGTGCTCGAGGAAGCTGCCCAGACTAGACAAGACATCTCGCACTTGTCCTTTGGAGCCCTCAGCCCCAGGCCTCTCAGAAGTCAGGCCAGGAGCGGACGCATGTGTTTGCATAACGATTAGTAGCTTACGTGTGCCCTAGTTCTGTAGCGAAGGACAAGCCTAACTTATTCATTTACAGCTTCTTTTATTGCAGAAAAAGGAGTGGACGTGGGATGAGAGCAAGATGCTGGTGATGCAGGACCCCATCTACAGGTAAGAGTCCCACCCCCCCTGCTGGCCCCTGGAGCTGGCGGGCTGCTGGGGCCAGATAAATTCAACTAAATTTTTGCTGCTCTTCCCTCTGCGACCTGCCGTTTCTATACATGTAAGTACAAGAAGCACATCCACGTTATCTTTCAGGCTGAGAGGGAAATTCTTCTTAGGCTCAATTGCACTATCTAGAAACGACGAAGGATTTCTGCTTCGTGTTTAGTCCTCGTCTTTTGGTGGTAACTTGAGACTTTTCCAGCTCGTGTTAGTTTTATCTTGACTGAAATTTTATAATTGTCTATTGGTTCCACCTCTGTGCCTTCAGAAACCGAGCACAGATAAAGGGTTTGTGATCTTCTGGGAAAGCAGAAAGTCACATGTATAATCCCTAGAAATTGCCTTCAGGAGACCGGTAGGATTCCTCAGAGGTTAGATGTGTGCTCCCTGGGCAGAGGAATACCTGGGGGTCACAATACCCAGTGCCAGGGTCCCCCTCGCACCCACCGTGGGACCTCGATTCACCCATGTCCCTCTGGTGTCCTGGACTCTGCTGACCGAGCCCCACCCACCGCACCCCTACCTCCTTCCTGTTTTCTTCACCGGCAGAATGGGTATCAGCCCTTCCTTTGGGATTTGGGGGAACCCAGAGTCAAACGACTTGCTTCAGTTGGCAAAACAGGTTTGGGGCTCCATTCCCGAGTGGGCAGCATGGTGGCCCTGCCTTCTAGTCAGAGTGGATGCCTGTGAAAGGGAATTTCCATTCACTCAAGGAATTATACGAATGTGAATACACTCAGGCCAGGTGTTGTGCTGGGTGATTCGTTGGGTGACTAGAGTGAGTCAGTCGTGGTCCCTTACTCTTGAGGGGTGTCAGTCTGGAGGGAAGCACGTTACTGAGACGCAAGACCGTGTGTCTGACAACATGAATTTCTTTCTCTGGGTTCCTGTTGTACTTTCAAATGTTTGTGGAAACAAGTGTTATCGTGTGTTACTGTCACTTCAAGTCTTTTGCTGGTAGACTGTTAGGCTCTTGCAGGGGGAGAACTGTGCCCGGCTCGCTTCTGCATTCCCAGCCCCGAGCCAGTGTGTGGCCTCGATGCATCATTTAATAAACGTGTGATGGGTGGTTGGAGAAATGCACTCAACTAATATCTGAAAATGAACGTAAGCGTTATGGTGATTCACAGGAGGGCACGATCACTTTCTACTTGAGTGATAAGGAAAGACTTCGGGAAACAGATCACATCAGAACTGGGCTTGCAGGATGTGAATGGACGAGTCCCTGTCATTCGCCTTTTGTAAAAGGAAGAATTTCTGGGTGTGTTGTTTTGTTTTCCCACAGTGGCACTGTACACATATGAAGCCAGCTCATTGTGAATGCTGCTCATGGACTTGAATCAACCTTTTCTGGGTTGAAAGAAAAGAACTTCCCCAAAGTTTTAACAACATAATCCAAACAGAATATCAATGTTAGGTCTTATAATAGCTTTATGTTGAGGTGTAATTGACCTGCAACAATGGAGCATATTTAATGTGATTAATTCGGTGAATTTTGACCTGCATTCTCTTCTAAAGCCATCACCTCAGTCATGATGATGATCCCTGTCACCCCCACAAGTTTCCTCATGTGCCCATGTGTAATCTTTCCCCCTTCCTGTCTCATCTACCTCCCTCCTGCCTCCACGTCCCCAGGCAAGTACTCTCCTCCTTCCTGTTGTTCCAGATGAGTTTGTGTTCTCTTCAAATCTTGTATAGAGTCGTACAGTGTGTCCGTCTTCTGGACCTGGCTTCTATCATGAAGCAGAATGAAGCAGAATAATTATTCTAAGGATCATTACTTGTCATTGTATGTATCAGTAGCTTATCCGTTTTTATTCCTAAATAGTATTCCATTGCACGAGTGTAACTCGATGTGCTCAGCCATTCGTATGCTGGGGGACATTTTGGTGTTTCCAATTTGGGGCTATCACAACAAAAGCTTATATGACTCTTCAGTACAGGTGTGTATATGGACATACACTTTCATTTTTCTTGGGTGAATACACAGGAGTAGAATGATTACATGGTAGGGTTTTGGGTTGTTGTTGTTGTTTTTTTTTTTTTTTTGGTTGGGTTTTGTTTTTGTTTTAAAAGGTTTTATTTATTTGAGATTTATTTGAGATTGAGAGAGCACAAGCAGGGGGAGCAGCAGGGAGAGGGAAAGCAGATTCCCTGCTGAGCAAAGAGCCCAATGTGGGACTCAATCCCAGGACCCTATGACCATGACCCGAGCCGAAGGCAAACGCTTAACTGACCGAGCCAGCAACATGCCCCTATTTTTTTTTTTTTTTTAATGAAACTGCCAAGCTTTTCCAAAGTGGTAGAACCGCTAGTGGAGTTTGAGGCCTCCAGTTCCTTCATATTTTTGCCAGCATCTGGTATTGTTTGTTTTGTTTTGTTTTTAGCCCTTCAAATACATGCATATTAAGATCTCACTGGGGGTTTAATTTACATTTCCTAATGACTGATGACCTTGGGCACCTTTTCATCTTCCATGCCATTCGTGTATCTTTTGTGAAGCATCTGTTCAAATCTTAGCCCATTTTTGATTGGGTTGTTTTGTTTTCTCACTGAATTTTGAGAGTTCTTTATAAATTGTGAATTCGTATCCTTTATCAGGGGTGTGGTTTGCACATATTTTCTCCAAGTCTGGCAGGGCTTCTCTCTCTCTCTTTAAAGATTTTATTTATTTATTAGAGAAAGCATGTGAGAGAGAGAGCACAAACAGGGGGAGCCTCAGAGGGAGAGGCAGAAGCAGACTCCGTGCTGAGCCGGGAGCCGGATGTGGGACTCGATCCCAAGACACTGGGATCCTGACCTAAGCGGAAGCAGATGCTTCACCAACTGAGCCACCCAGGCGCCCCTCAGTTCGTTTCTTTAATATACTATGAGGGATCTATCAAAGCTTTCATTCTTCCTCCTGCAAACAAGTGTCCAGTGGTTCCAGACTCATTGGTTGAAAGACTGTTCCCCCCTCTGCTGAAGGAGCTCTGGGGAAAATCTGCCCTCCCTCTCGCAGTAGTTTGTTTCAAACTCTTTGCTCTGGTCAGCTCACCCAGTTGCTGATCCTGATGCCAGAATCCAGTGTCTTGTTTGCTGTAGCTTAATAAACATTCTCAGGTTCGGTATTCTGTCTTCTAGCTGTTCTTCTTTTTCAAAGACTATTTTCAATGAGCACCAGTAAGGTGTAGCTTTTGCCTTCCCTTTACTTTTAAGAAGAAACATGCTTTTTGGTGTGGGGTGAAAAACGTCAAAGAAATCTTAAACTTTAAAGTTAAGTGTAAGTGTCCTAAGCACATTTTCATCCAAGTCCCTGACATGCTAAGGCGGTTGGACAGAACAGGACTAGGCCTGAAACGTGAAGGCTTCGTGTTTAATTACTCCTTATTTCAGATTTCACTTCCTTGGTTAACGTGTTTACTTTACCCTTTCTGGTTTAATGGGCATGCTTCCCCCCGACCCAAGTTAAAAAACAGTACTGGAGTAGTTGTACCATTATAGGAGTCCCTGTGCCTTTGAAATTCAGTTCCCCTGCCTTGGTGTCTTCTCAGTCTTACTGGGCACTGGAGGACTAATCAGTCCCCCGAAGATTTCTGATTATAGGGCCAGACATGCAAATGAAAATCCTTCTTTTTAACCAAAGGCGGTAAGTTAATTGACCCAAAGCCTTCAGGAGCCAGGCTGGCAGTCGTTCTCCGGTTTTGAGTGTAAATGAACAAACCAGGGAGGGTCCCCATAGGCTGTCCAGCCAGTCCTCAGAAATGTCACTAATTAACATGCAAGTAGTTGGTGAGCTCAGACATGAGAAGAAGTGCGGTCTGGTTTGGGGCCCTCGTCTTTGAGCCACGCTTTGATTTTGAGCAAGTCCGAGATCAATTATTCAGGAGTAGCTGGGGAAGGGAGGCAAGGATTCATGGAGAGCTCTGATGTGTGGAGTTCGCTGTGATAGGCACTGAGGAAAACAGTGGTTACTCAGTCTGGGTCCCATCGGAAGCCAGAACTCATACTGTGATTTAAACAGAAGAATTATAAGCAATTATTCAGCTGTAACAAAACAGTATCTTTAAAATGTAAAGAGTACTCTGGGGGTACATGGCTGGCTCAGTTGGTTAAGCATCTTGACTCTTGATTTCAACTCAGGTCATGATCTTAGGGTCGTGAGATAGAGCCCCACGTCGGCCTCTGTGCTCAGTGGGGAATCTGCTTGAAGGTTCTCTCTCGCTGTACCTACTCTCTCTAAGTACATAAATCTTTAAAAAAATATATGAGAAGTTAAGTGTCAGATCTTAGAAAGTATCCCCTCATACTTTATTTTTGGGAAAGTGGGGTGAAAAACCCCCCAAGGCAGCATTTCTAAAGGCTTGCAAATAAGAGAAAAGAGGCAGCCACCCTACAAGAGAGTGAAGGCTGAAGGCAGGCTGGCATTTAGGAAGTGGACTATACAGTGAGTCCTCCGGGAGCTTCATCAGAAGAGGGGGAAGAGTCCGCCGGTCTCTCGGTAGGGAAAGAAGGGAGAACCATGGTGCCACAAACTGGAAATTAGCAGTGGAAACCAAACAACTGTACGTTTTTAAAGGTGATAATACCCCTTTGAAGGCAGAAGGACGAAGTTCCATGGGGATTAAAATAGACGGTTTTAAAAATGTATGTAATTTCTAAGCATTATTTTCTTAATGGAATCAGATACTACCCTAACCTGTAATACACAAGCGGCATACCATAATTAGGAGGGAAGATAGACTATGTAGTAATTACTTAGCACTGTCATTCTGGGGAGCCACAAAAGCTCTCGGGATTCTTAAAGGTCTCCAATATCCAGGCTGTCCCTGCAAAACCAGATCAGGACCTCCCGGACAGAGATGATCCTACTCTCTAAGCTCCCTCCCCTCAAACCTCCACATGCTCAAGCCCCGGCACGCGTTCTCGTGGCTCCCTTGTCAAGGGAACAGGCCGGGCCCTGGGTACCGGAGTCCTGGAAGGTCTGAGGAGGAGGAGCAGACCTGGATGCTCATGCACCAGGGCTCCTTTGTGCTCTGTGACGTTCAAGGACAGGGCGTCTGACATTGTCCATGTATTTGTACCATTGAGCCTCCTCCCTCAGCAGCCTCTGCTGGACTTAGAACAGGAGATCTCTCCCCGAGATGTCTTTTCTATCTGTCTGTCTTTTCTGAGCCAGCTTGTCTGAGGGATGGGAGTGTTCATGGCTGCGGCGAGTTGTGTTTCATCTAGAGATGATACTCTTATTCCCTTTAGTGCCAGAACCTTCCATGGTCAGTGCCTCTCCATACATATGCATGAGTAGGAATTACTCAATTTTACGCCTGGAAAAAGTTATGAACTAGGAGGGGAAAGGGCGTGTCTTTCATGCTATCTGGCTTCAGTTCATTCCCCAGGGCTGTTCTGCAGCCCCTTATTCACCCCTGTACTAATTCCATTCTGTGCCACATCCTTCTTGCCCACTTCTACCTGTGGGCCCCGTACCCCCTCCCTCTCCCTAGGTGACCTCCGTCTTCCATGTCGTGGCCCACCGTGGCTCTGTGCCCTGCCCTCCTGTGTTCTGGACATGGCTCTACTTGTGTCTTCCCCATGGGCTGTGGCCAACCCTTCTCCAGCGTCCCTGTCTCTCCTTGCCAACATGTTCTCCCTCCTATCCTGAAATAGCCTCCCTCAACCCTGCCGCCCCGTGCAGGAGCACATCTGTCAACCCTCAGCTCCCTCCCAGGCCCATTGCCTGTCACCCTGCAGTTCCTTGTGGTCTGACTTTGATTTCCAGCGCTTGGCAGAGATTGCGCGCTCCGTGTTTGCTGGCGCCCGCCCCACCTCTCCAGACCCCGTGCATCTCCTGCTGCTGCTGCTACGGTGCCCCCCACCCCCTGCCTTTCCATTCTCCCCTTATTTCGGTGTCTCTGCCTGCCTTTCCTTTGCTTTCAATCTTACATAGTCTTGTTCTTTCTTTATCTGTTCCCATCCTTTAGCTTTCCTCAGAAGCAGGTTCTGCACAACCTATGTACCTCCTCGTGGGCTTGGCAAAGTCCCTGGAGCTTGGGAAGCCTCAGTATTCACATAGGACGCAGGGCGGCTGGGTGGCTCAGTCGGTTAAGTGTCTGCCTTTGGCACGGCCCTGATTCCAGGGTCCTGGGATCGAGCCCCACATCGGGCTCCTTGCTCAGTGGGGAGTCTGCCTCTCCCTCTGCCTCTGCCTGTCACTCCCCCTGCTTGTGCTCTCTTTCTGACAAATAAATAAAATCTTTAAAAAGAAACAAATAAACTCAATCCGGGCAAAAGAATGGCAAATTGCATCATAGTAACTCTAAGTGTGAAGGCAGGAACCACACATGTTTTGTGCACGGCTGTATCCCTTGTTCCTGCAAGGGGCCACGTAGTAGGTCTCCACAGATGTGACATGACGGTGCTGGGGCGGTCGGGTCCACTCGCTTGTGCTGAAATGTCCATTTCAGGCAGCCAGTGAGCTTCCTTATTCTCTCGGTGGCCTTCTCCTCTGCTCTTCTTGTCGGCCTGAATTGCACAGCTGGTAAGTAGCGAATAGCAGAAAACCGAGGGGCCACCAGCATGATCGAAGCTGGACCTCTGGCTCCGGGTCTCTGTGCCCTGATTCTTAGACGACATCTTTTACATGAACGATGGAAGATGCAATTAGGCCAACTTTAGAAAACGTCACCTAATTAAACTCTGTCTACCGGGGAGGAAATCACCCTGTGGAGGGAGCACCAGGGGAACAGAGAAACCAGGCCTGGTCCCAGTTCTACTTCTGAGTGACTGCTTACTTTGGAATTCCGTTCCTGTTTCATTTTCTCCTCCTCACATGGGTGAAGGGAAGGCACAAAGGGAATCTGCAGGGCACTGACGAGGCTCTGATGGGGGAGTGTGGGCAGAGTAAAGCCAGCACCCCTTCCCTTGACCCCTTTTGCTGCTACCGGGAGACCCTGGCCCGGGCACCCGTGGGATGGTCTTGACCTTTTCCAGGGCACACATACTTCTGAGAGTCTGATGCAACTGGGTCCTGCCCTGGAACAGAGCATTCCCGTACATACTTGCAGAATTTTGAATTTGTAGGCACTTCGTGACCACAGAGGCCTATGGTTTATCATTTCCAAGGTAAGACCTGTGAGTGCCAGTAATTGTTGTCAGTTATCTTTGAATATTTTGCTTCTCAAGCCGAGAAGGTTTATCATTAGAGGTCCTTCTGTGGGAGGATGGGGGAGAAACCTACCTTGCTTAATAATTTAGTGTTTGAATGATTCCTGGGGTTTATTTTGTCAGCCCAAGTGGCATTTGCCTGTTGTTTAGAGGTACTGCCTCTTCAAAACCAGTCTTATGTTAGTGGGTTTCCGATCATGTAAAGGGGAGTTTGCATAGAATGAGCCTTTTGGTACCCTAGGTGTTTTGGGATTCACATGGGCATGGGAGAATTGGTACAGAGGCTGCGTGTGACCCTGGGATGTAAGGGCCATTGTGTAGTCACCTTACTCCGAAGGCAAGTAAAGATTGCCCTTGCTCTGGAGCTGTGGCCTTGTCTGATGAGACCTAATAGACGGTGTCTAGGATTGTAGTCAGATGCTGTCCCAGATCATCCCACAGTTGTCCCTTGGGCATTCTACACCACACACCAGTCCAGACGCTGTGTATAGCGCCCTGCCTCTCAATCCTGGCTGGGAAGCCCTCTGGGCTCCCTCTTGCATCTTGGCCCAGTTAGGAAAAGGTGATGCACCACCGCTAAGAAGGGTAGAGCTAGTCGCGAGCCTGCGCGACTTTCCTGCTAGCACAGACCTCAGGCCGTGGAGGTGAGGGTGGCGGGGAGATCCAGAAGGCTCTGCGTAGAGTTCAGGAAATACGGGAGGAGAAAAGCTGAGTTGTCTGTGAGTCCCCACAGCCTTCACTGGGAGACCCTGAGAAGCAGCTGTGGGGAAGTTACAGCGTTTCCCAGTGGCTGGTGGCCATCATGATCAAACCATGATTGGTCAAGTCTTCTGGGTTCAGTTACCCGTCTGTCAGGTTCTTGAATGAGAATTCCAAGGTTTGCTGCATCCACAAGGAATCCTTTCCTGCTTTCAACCCCCCTCCCACGGTGGAGATCTGATTTCGATTCTTCTTTGGACCCCAAGGCTATCTAGTCCTTAAGTTCATCCTGGTGTCGTGGTTATTTCTCTGCCTTCTGGTTCATTGTAGGAACTACATCTTACTCCTCTTTGTGCTCCCATGATTGCTGTCTTCACGTAATTGTGCTCAGTACATGTTTATTAAATGGAACAGATTTCTTGTTAAATCTTTGCAAAATTCCCAGGAGATGGGTACCTTTATTCTATGGACTTTTATCTAGGGTTGATTGGATGGATGGATGGATGAAGGAATGAACCAACCAACCTGCAGACCTACATTGAGCACTGAATGCCACCCGTGTTTTATTTGGGGAAGGGGATAAAAAAATAAGAACCTTAACATCAAGAACATGCATGACTGTTCAAAAGGCAGCCTTGCCCTTGGGAACACCAAGGACCCGGAAGTCACGGGACCTTGCTCAGTTCTGCTCAGGGAGCAAGCCAGCCGTGCTGTGGGGTTCACCATAAAGCCAAGGCCACCTTTGAAAATAGACTCTCTCTTTCCTCAAGTTGGCCGGAGACGCCAGCCCTGTCCTTTGTTACTGCTGCAGGGGGTGGGGGGAAGGGGCATCTTTTTCTGTGCATCATCTTGGTCTTTGACTTACGTCTCGTCCAGTTTGTTACCGTTTTTTACTGATAATTCGAAACCATCTGAGGGTGGATAGGGGGAGTGAACCCATAATAAAGGGTAGATGTGTTCCTCTTGGCTTTAACAATAGCCTCAATAAAGGGGTCTTTGGAGGGGAAGATCGAGAAGAGCCTCTGAAAATAACCCCTGATGGGTGCCATCTGCGCCCGAGCCCATCGCTGCCCCATTGTTTTTGCCCCATTTGTTTTGCCCCAAGCTTTTCTTGCCAGGACGTCATGTCTCCTGTTACCTCTTAATCATTAGGGGGTCCTGACTGCTGGGGCTGGGCTATCGCAGGTGCGTGTCCTTCTGGAGGACCTGTCCTGGCGGCGGGCCAGCGGTCCCATCTGCTGGACGTATATAACGTTATGTATAAACACACCATATGAACACAAACCTCTATCTTTATGTCTGTAAGAAGTTTTTGGTGTTTTTGTTTTTTGGTTTTTTTTTTTAATACCGAAAAAGCTAAACCCAAATCCCTCCCAGTGGCCTTTGTTCACTGGTGGGAAGGACAAAGCCCTCAGGAAACAGTTCCGCCTGGCAGTCGCCTCAGCTGACACGGAGGAATTTGACACGTTCACTGCGACAGACGGACGGACAGCACGTGCGCACGACCCAGGTCTCAGGAGAGACTGCCGCGTGTCTGGCTGGGCCTCCCGCCCTCGCTTCCCACTCGTCCCCTTCGTGAATTTCTGGGAGCCCCTATTCCTCCCCCCCCAACCCTGCCAGCATGAATTAAGTGTCCATCTCGGCTCTAAGAAGACGGCTGCTGACTTTGTCTGGCTGCACGTGCTTTCCTTTGGATGCACGTCAGGTGTCTGGGAGGTGTCCCTGCCCCGCAGGACAGTGCAGGTGGGAGCCCTTAAAACAGCCCTCACTTTAACCAGGACACTTGACTAAAAAAATCTTCCTGAGCCCTTGCCTCAGCCAGAGACGACTCCTACGCACATGTCAGGACGGCCTGGCTGCCAGGATGCCCTGCCACAGAGAGGGTGACCAGCTGGGGCAGGCACGGGCCAGCGCTGGTGGCGTCGGAGGGAGTGCCCTCCTGACTCTCTCCCCAGACGGGCTCTGCACCCAGACCCCATCCCTGGCTGTCTTGTCTGGATCTTGAGACCTCGTTTTCCCTCTCTTTTCCCCTGGATCTTGAGGCTGTTTCTGTTTTGTTTCTTCGTTTTTGAGCCTATAAATAGGCTCAAGTTTTGCCATCAATAGAGCAAAGGCGCTCCCAGAGCCTACTTCTTAGCTTGTCCTTTCCCTGACAGACTCTTCAGGGTAATTGCTCTTGGGGTGTGTGTTTCCAAAACCCCTGCTCGTTGCTCAGCTCATTAGATCGGGGCTTCTGTGCTCTGCACCAAGCCCGCCCTCGCTGTGGTTACCGGGGATATCTGACTTGCTGATCCTTGGCTCTCTGCAGCCTCCTTCTCGCCTTCTATCCCTCCAGGGCACCAAAACACCGTGGACCTTCCCTCCTTCAGGAGACTCTCTCCTCCCGCACTTGTGCGGTGGTTCCTCGTGTTCCTTCTCTTCTCTCCTGGTCTTTTCCTGCTGTGTTTCTTGATGGCTCCCCCTCTTCTGCCCTTTGTCTCAGTCAGTACCATTACCAGGATTCTCAGTGAGCCTGAAAATTCTCTTCCCTCCCTACCTGCTATGAGGAGGGATCTCCTGTTTCCCATGGCTGCCATCGCCCTCTGCATCCTGGTGCCTCCTAAGTCTGGGCCTCTCTCCTGATGGCTTATTTCTACTTATCTCACTGGAAAGGCCATTTGAGTGCTTTAGTGGCCCCTCAGCGTTGACATGTTCAACACCACTTCCCTGTGCCCTCTCCTTTTCCTGCTTCTGTGTCCCATAATCTAGTTAGTGTTTTATCTGCCCAGCTCGGGATCCTCCTCCTCCTCCTCCTCCTCTTCACGTCCAGGGAAATGGCTCTGGAATCCATGTCCTGCTACTGGTCATCGCTGCTGCTGTCTTAGTTAAAGACAGGGCCCGCCAGCCTGGTTGCCCAGACTGTGCACTGCCCAAGTCCAGGCTGTATCAATCCTTCTGCCCTGTGCTTGGCATCTGACTTCCCAGTCTAGCTCTCATGACTTTTTGTATACCTGTGGATGAGAAAATGAAAACTTGACCGCTAGGAGGCTTGCCCAGTGTCTCACAGTTAGGAGGAGGAAGACCAAGACTGGAGTCCAGCTCTTCTGCCTGTAAAGGCCCCAGTCACGATTCTTCCTCTTCTCCCACACCTTCCATGTTGTATAGCCTCTCTTTGGCCTCCCTTCTTCTGCTCATGTCCTCCTGCAGTCTGTCCTCCCACCATCGTGACTACCAACTGTGTCACTGCCCTGCGTAGGCCCCCATCAGTGCCATGAGCACACAAGGGGACAGCTGGGCTCCGCACAGTGGGTCCTCACCTCCCTCTGCCCTCGCCTCCTGCTGGTCCCTTGCATGTGCTGTGTTCCTGGTGCCAAAGCACATTGCACTATTTCATAACTCTGGGCCCCCAGTTTTTGTTTTTGTTTTTTAAGGGAAAGAGCATGTATGCGAGTGGGGAGGGGCTGAGGGAGAGAGACAGAATCCCAAACAGGCTCCATACTCAGCGCAGAGCCCGACTCAGGGCTCAGTCATGACCTGAGCCAAGACAAAAGTCGGATGCTTAACTGACCGAGCCACCCAGGTGCCCCTGAGCCAAGACAAAAGTCGGATGCTTAACTGACCGAGCCACCCAGGTGCCCCTGACCCTTTTCTTCGACTCCATGCCTTTCTCTGTGCAGTTTCCCTGGCAAGGAATGTCCTCCCTTCCCCCGTCTGATGGCTGGCTTTCCTTGGCTCATCCAGATCTGCTCCCCCAAGTGCCTGCAGGCTGGCCTGTGTGTGCTGTCTGTGGGCTGCCTTCCTGTCACGAGAGCTCTGTCAGGTGGTACACGGTTCCTTCTCTGGGCTCTGGCAGCCGCCTGCTGTCCTGCTCCTGGGGCCCTGGGGTGCCAAGGGCTCCCTCAGGGACTGCACTGTCTTCGCTCTCCCTGTACTCTGCCCCTACCTTTGTAAATAGTCCCCTAGTGCACTCACCTTGGGTGACTCCTGTGATCTGTTTCGTGCCAGGCCCCAGCCTGAAGCATCCCACTCCATAAGCCCCATCACCACCCACCTCTTCAGGATGCTGCTGGGACAGCAGCTTATGCGTGCGCCCTTCCTGGGAGCAGCCCAGCTCTGTGTCCCCCACGTCCGCAGGGCTCTGCTCCTCGGTCTGTGCTCGCCCCACTGTGGAGCACTACGAGCTCCTCAAGGACAGGATCTGGACCGGGCTGCTGCTGCCTCCCGAGACAATCTGCTGTGGGGCCGGGGAGGGGATGGGCAGAGTAAAATACACGCTTCTTAGACTAAAGTTATGTCAAACCATCCCCAGGGCTCGACACTGCCTCAGCCGCTGCTCGTGGGTAGTGGGGAGACAGCCGAGAAGAGAGAGCTTGTGGCATCACAGCAGGAAGAAAAGAATTCTCAAACCAGGACAGTCTGGCTTCACAACCTTCTCCCATCCCCCAACCCTGGCGCCTGGCTTCCTCGGTGCCCCCAGCCCAGGCCTTCCCCAGACTTCCAAAGTGAAAACAGAAGGACAGTAAAAAGTGATTGGGATTGAAATGAGATGAAGGATGTGTCCGTCCCCCCCCCCAGCCCCCCATATTGTTCCAAGATCTGTTTGTAGCATGGAAGTAAAGATACATGGTTCCGTATAATTAAAAAAGAAGAAGAAGAAAACAGGAGATCGTGATTGAGAGGGGGCTGTCCTGGGACAGATTGTCCTGGGGTGTGTGAGGGCTGAGAGTATTGACGCCGGCCCCCCCACCACATTCTCTTATCCTTGAGTCCTGAGAGGACGTGCCTTCAAGTGAGCTGTGATTCAGACCTTCTCCGATGTAGGATCGGGAGGCAGGTCAGAGGAATCAGAGAAAGAAAAGTACCTGGTCATGCCGGCCAGGCACCCCGAGCCCTGGAAGGGGAGTGGGTGCCCTCTCCTCACTTCCCGTCAGGCGCATGGGGGTTCCCATGTCCCGAGCAAGTGATGGGGGAAGAGAGGGGGTGGATTAGAGCAGAGGACAGAGCGTGTCATGGGATGAATCCCAGGAAGCTCCAGGTGGGTCATTTGAGGACTGACTGCCTTTGGAAAAACTAGGATGAGCATTTATAGTATTCCTGGGTTGGTCTATTTGAAGAAACTTGGGTGGAAGGTGGGCAGTCAGGGATAGCAAAGAAACCAAGCACCTCTCCCCCAAGTGTCCCCTGGAAATCTTACCCGTGTGAGGATGAATTTATAGGCAACCAGAGAGAACCTGTGAAGGCTTCACGGACTTGGGAACATATCTAGAGTAAGGAAATTCAGAGTTTTGAGATGGCCTCAATGCCTAAAAAGGTATTAGTCATCACGACAGTCTAATAATCAGAGGCTATTTGACAGTTAGCAGTCAGCTATGTGGACAAGCAGGTCGTGTAGAAGTTGAGGAACCTGGCTAAGACAGCTGGGGTTCAGATTCTGGCTCAGAAACCGTCATGGGTTGAATTGTGTCTCCTCAAAAAGAGAAGTCCCAGTCGTAACCCTTGATACTCGTGACCCCTGGCTTCCCCCGGACCGTGCTGTTGGGGTGCAGGTCTATTAAGACACATGGGACATGGGTGATGTGTCCCAGCCCTGGGGACAGCTGTGAAGTATGCAGTTTCACTGTGGGACCAGTTCATGGGTTCGTCGTGTCCCCTCACGCCAGAGAGCAGCCTGAGAAAGCATCTGAGGGAAGCAGCCCTCATGTCCAGAATGGCTAAAATGAGTGATGGGGAAGACAGAAACGGAAGGAACTTCTGATAGAAGAAAACCAGCCCAAGTGATAAAGAGCCCCAGGAACACAGTGGGAGGAAAAGATAATCTGACCGAAGCAGTAATGAGAGAGAAAAATGATCACCATGAAGGTCAATTTTATCTAAAGATTCAATTAAAACTCAGAGGCATGGAGAAAATGTGACAAGCAGGGACAGGAGTGTGGACACATGTTCACGTGGCAGGGCTGGCAGGCTGAGAAAGACACACCAGTCCTTGGGGGAGAGGCGGGGCGGGGGGCACTTGCTGCTCTGACCTTCGTGTGCTTCTGGGAGCAAAGCCCTGGGGGCTCCCTCCAAACTAGCACCTCTCCTAAAACGGCCCCCAGGCCCTCGGAGGATAACACATTCATTTGAGGGAGGGTGGCTGGGCTGCCTGGGGGCGTCCTTGCTCCCCTGTGCGAGTGACGTGGGATTCTCCCAGGACAGAGCTGTCCTTGGCCGGTCTGACCCAGCAGGGCAGTTCTGGTGTCCCCTGCACTTTTCACCTTGTGCTTTGTTCTCTCCCAGTGCTTTGGCCTTGAGAAGACCCCACTAGGGGCACATGGCTGGCTCAGTCGGTGGAACAAGTAACTCTCCATCCTGGGGTTGTAGGTTCAAGCCCCACATTGGGTGTGGAGACGATTCAAAAATAAAATCTTAAAATAAATAGAAAGATCCCATTGGGTTTTGTTTCTGCCATCTGCAAGCTACTCAGTAGCTTATCGTTCTAGCCATGGTCCATTCCAATTTGTTCTGGGGGGTGTCTTTTGGGTTAGGAACGCCCACGGCTCTGAGACCTCAAGAGGACAATCTCTGCTCCCTTCCAGCTCAAGGCCCCACCCCCCACCGATGATGACATCAAGGGCCCAGGGGTGACTTCACTTGCAGGCTCACAGTTTAAAAGTATTTCTACAGCGCATGGGTTATAGAATATTTGCCCATCCACTGTCTCGCCCACTCTCCATCTGCCTGTCCCAGACCTTTACAACACTCTGAGAGAGATTTTTAGTCTCATTTCAAGGATAAGGAGAGCAGGAAAAAACTGCCCAAGGCTCCATGTGTGGTCTAGACCCCCCTGCCCTGGGGTTCTGTGCTTTGGGCTCTGGCAGGCCCCAGGCCGGCCAGTGAGACCCTCCACGCAGGCTGTGAGCAGGACAGGGTGTGGGGGCCGTGTGAGGGGCTCCCCATCTGTGGGTCTTGGGTCGGGGGATGTGTACACAGACTCAGGCAACCTTGCTCGAGACTTCACATTCTCTGTAGCCAGTAGATTCCAAAGTCAACAGGCGGTCCCCACAGAGATGAGGGCGGGGGGCGGAGCTCTCACACAGGGGGCCTAGGCTGTGCCGGTTTAGAGGTCTTCCTATCAGAGAGAAGGACAGGGACGGAGTAACCCGGAGGCTGAGTGGCAGGAAGGGAGGAGCACTTGTGGACAGAAGTACAATGTTAAGTGATTACAGTTGGTCCCAAAGAGGTGAGCCCATGGAGAAAAATCTTGGTGGCTACCCAGATTTTTATACAGGGCTCCTTAAAAGAACTTGGGGTGGCAGGCAGAGCTTAAAAGCAAGTGTGAACACAGGAGCAGCCGTGATGGGCTGAGCTTCTGGGTGCAGTGGGCTCTAGGAAAGGGCTAAGGATGAGAGAGCCAGCACAGGGGACGGCAGCACGGGACCCGGAACTCCCAAGCCTCTCTCTGCATCCGCCCGTTTCATTTTTCTACCTCTCTCCCTTTTCTTCCTTCAGTGGAGCACTATCTGATCTTCAAACTAGAAACGCTAGAACATAGGAGACTTACCAAACAACGTTTAAAAACCATGAGAACAAAGGTGTCCCTCCTTTAAGTATGTCTGAGCCTCAGGTACTTGGGTCCTGAGGTCCTAACAAATGAGATGTGAGAAGATGGCCAGGATGAGACATTCCATGCCACTTTTTAGGAAGGAGGAAAGCCTGGGTCCAGGGATCACACGCTAGTGAACTCCTCCAAGAGATCATTAAGCAGACAGTCTGTGAAAGCTCGGGAACGGAAGTAGTGATCACCAGGCACCAGTCCTAAAAACCAACGACCCAGGTATGCTTACACGCCCGCCCTCAAGCACAGTCGTGCGAATTGGCTTCGAGCGTCTGAGCTGACCACAGTGCGGAGCAGCAATGAGATGCTGTCACGCTCAGCGAAACCCGGAACGTGATTCAGTTCTGTGTCCTTGGCAAGAGTCCCTGGAGAGCTGGGGGGTGTGCAGGAAAGTTCACAGGGAAGAGGGAACTCCTGTTTGCCAAGCAAGCAACTTGCCATGTGCTGGGTGTTGTGTTAAATATGGAGTGTGTGTGTGTGTTTGTGTGTGTGTAAGTACTTCATACCATGCAGAGATTGTTAATATACCGATTAAACTGAGGATGGAAAGGGCTCTGTCAACGGAGGGGTTGGCCTGAGGCCGACAGCTGGGAAGTGGAAAAGCTACGGCTTGAACTCAGATCTTTCTCACCCGTAGCCCTCAGTGCGAGCCCGGCGGGGCCGTAAGCCACAGACATGGGGCCGTGCAAGGACTGTTGAAAGGGGGTCGCGGATTGCTTTACCAATGAGCACATGAAGCATGGCGGCAATTTCCGAATATTCCAAAGGTGGTCCTGTGGACGGAGGAATAGCCTTGTTCTCTAAAGCCCCAAAGGGGGGAGGTAATAAGGCACTTACTGCCCCATAACCACTTGCTGCTGGGAGCTCCCTTCTCTGCGTGCATTCCTCCTCCAAAACCTGAGGCCAGAGGCAGTGCTGTGATCATCCCTGGTTCACCGGCGCAGAACCACGGGGAGATAATCGCCAGGATCTCCTGATAGTCGGTGGCTAAGCGGGGCTGGATATCTGGATCTGCCCCTCATGAGGGCCGGCATTTTCAGCTGTTTCCCTCTGCTGTGTTCCCGTTGGTCGATTTCTAATCAACGTATAAGAAAATGCCCAAGTAAGGAGAAGCTCCCAGAAAGGGAGTGCTGTACTAGGGAGTGAATCGCCCTTCGCTGACACATCCTGAGGGGCGGGGACGCTGGGTGGGAGCCAGGCCTGATGACCCCCCCAAGGTGTCCTTGTGCTACTCTGTTTTTCTTCTGTGCTCTTGAGAGAAACAAGTTTACTTTAGATCAGTAGTCGAGGAAAGGGGGTGTTGGTGGTGGGTCTGCCGCTCCTTTAGTGCTCCGTCAACCTGGATTTTGTGATAATCTCCAAATCTAGTTTCTCCAAGATCCCCTTTCTATTTCAGTCATTCATGGTAAGTTCATGAATAGAGAATAGAAGAGTTTATTGCTATAGCTTTGAAGCATAACAGTTCCATTAGCAGGTGAGAATTCGGATTCTATGCAAACTTGAAAATAAAAACAAGAAATTTGAAGGGGGAACAGAACCTAACAAAACCTTAGTAATCATCATTGCAGTATAATGAGCTACTGTCTTAACATATAGTGAACTACTGTGATATCCCACCTTTGATAATTACACAGAAAGTTGAGAAAATTGAGATACTTCTTGGAAGTAAAATCAAAATGGCACCAGACTTCAGGATAAAGAAGGGGGGAAAATCTTTCCTCATTCTCCGGAGCACTCATGTTGGTCGTCTCCCCACCGCCCCCTGCCCCCAACACACAGAATCACAGTTCTTTAAAAAAAAAAAAAGATTTTATTTATTCATCTGTCAGAGAGAGATACCGCGAAAGAGGGAACACAAGCAGGGGGAGTGGGAGAGAGAGAAGCAGTCTCCCCCTGAGCAGGGGCTCGATCCCAGGACCTCAGGATCATGACCTGAGCCGAAGGCAGACGCTTAAGGACTGAGCCACCCAGGTGCCCCCAGAATCACAGTTTTTAAGAAAACCATATGAGGAAATAAGTGTTCTTGGAATATGTTTCTAGACCTGGAAATTTGGATCTGCAGCCTTAATTTGTTGATTTATTCATTTCTTGGTGAATGAGGTCCCTTGGAAAAACGTCGTGCCGCTTGACTGTGTTGGTGGACACTTGTCTAAGCTCTGACTAGCAGGCATTTCGGGTTAGCTAGAGGTTATCTTTGTGTGTGTGTGTGTGTGTGTGTGTGTGGTCATTTATCTTTAATAAGGACACTGTGCCTTTCTGAACTCACACGTAGCACCACCTGCAGAGAACCCAAGTCCCCAGGGGCTGCCTCCACACACGGCTGCCCTCCGATTTGCTGGAATGTGCTTTGTCCAGCATGGGCACGTTAACCTCCCTTGCTGCTGCTCCTGGCCGCCTTCCTGGTCTCCATGGCCTGTCGGCAAGCCGCTCTGCCTTCATATCTGCCCTATCAGTTGTAATTCCCGTTCTCAGTCCTTAAGGCATTGCATAGTAATTAAAAACTCAAAAATGGAAGGAGTTTTATATGTGATTCAGCTGAGCTAACCGACCTTACTTCCTTGGTTCAGGGGCGGGGGGAGTGAAAAACTAGACAGACCACATGCCGGGTCGGGTGCTTACTAGTGACGGCTCGGTGCCTGCCTCCCTCCCTCCTCAGCGAGCATTAGGAACCTTCTATGTACCCATTCCTAAGCTGGCGTTGGGGGCAGCAGGATGTGGTCCTTTCTCCTTCAAGGAGCTCTAGCGTAAACGTCGGAGTACAAGGGAGGTGCTGTGATAACGGGGAGCCCAGGGGGGTTCGTCAGCTCCTGTTGGGGGCGTGGGGTGGGCAGGAAGGCTTCTCTGAACCCGATCTTGAAGGATACTGAGGCTGTCAAGTGGCAAGGGCAAGTATCCACCAGTATGGGACTGGTTCTGAAGAGCTATGTAGGTCAGGACTCTGGGGAAAGACGAAAGCAGGAAGGTAGCCATGCTGAGGAGTTTGGACTTGATTCCGAGGGCAGTAGGAAGCCTTTGTGAGGTTTTAGAGGGAAATAATGAGACGTAGTTTGTGTTTTTAAAAATACCACTTCGCTAGCAAGGTAGAGAATGGGTTGGCCATAGGGGAGCTAGGAAGCAGAGAGAGATGCTAGACAGGTTGCAAAAATCCAGTGAGAAAAGAAGGATCTGTGAAGTAAGGCAGTCCCATGGAGGAGAAGAAAATACATTTCCAAGCTGCAGTGAGGAGATGGGCTGCAAAGAACGGGGTCGTGAACAAGAGATGATGGAGAGCAAGGGAGGGAGTGGTGGATGTGGCTCAGGCTTCTGGCTTGAGTGGATCCGGGGCCCTTGTCCAGATGGTGCTTGGGAGAAGGAAGCCCCGGTTTGCTTGGAGAATTACAGGGACGCTCGTCAATTTACTGGGCACCGGGATAAATTTGAGACGATTCAGAGACACTCACCGAGGGGCACCTAGAACGATCACTGTGGGGGGCGGGGCTCGGTCTCAGTAACAATACGGAGGAAGAGATGTTTTAGGGGAATGAGGAGAGGGAGGTCCCATAGATGCGCCCCGATTCTCCCCTCCCCTGCCCCATGCTGACCGCGCTCAGACCCGGCCGATCCCACGGCACCCTGTCCTAGACCCCCTTCAGACTCCACCGGTGGGGGCCTTGCTTACGACTTTCCCCCTTTCCACAGCCTTCCCTCCGCCTTCTCTCTTGCCCCCAGCAGCCAGAGAAGAGCCCCAGGAAGTGAGTCCTCTGCTCAGAAGCACCCCTCCCCAGGGGTTCCTCTTCTCACCTGGAGCACATGCTCTGACGTTCCAGGGCCCCCATGTGCTGGCCTCTGGCTGCTTCCATGACCCTGTCACCGAGCCCACCAGCTCCACAAGCCACTTGGACCTCTGGCCGTTCTGCGAATGCTTCCAGCACCTTCTGAATGCCGCAGGGCTTTCACGGGAGTGGCTCGCACTTCTTGCAGTGGTGTTGCCCAGGGGCCAGGGGGTTCCCCAAGAAGTTCCCTACCCTCTGGCCTCTGCCTCTCCACGGGGCCTTCCCCTCCCACCCCTGCCCCAGCTAAAACAGCCGCCCCACACACTGCCCCTCGTTCTGCCTCTTTTTCCTCAGAGCCCTCATATTGTTGACGGAGATCCCCTACGCGTGAGCTCTGCGGCTTTAGGGCTTTTATCTGTCTGGCCCGCAGTGGTCACGCGGGGTTGGGGGACGGGCGGAGCCACGGAACAAGCGCTTGGAGGCTGTGGGCCTGCCAGAGAGGGACTCTGATAACGACACAGACTGGCTTTATCTCCCCCAACGAGGCCCGCGCTGCCGGCTCCCCGACTCCCCTCATCTGGAGAAACCCGTGGACAGGTGTCCAGAAACTTGCCCCCATTTCCACCAGTAGGATGTGGATTTATTGCCCTGATAAGGATGGTAACGATTTTTTTCCTTCTAACAGACAAGCTCCCAGCACAGATTTGCTGCCTAGCAATAGCATGGGGTCCGTGTCCTGCCCATGCCCTGCTTCTGAATCCAGAGCTCACTCGGGAGTGTCTGGGGCTTTTGGAAAGTGCCACCTGCCTTTGTAGGAAGAGGCGAGCTCCGTCCTCAGCATGTTCTTCAATAGAGTTTACCTTGTTGGAGATTTGAACCTAATGCGATCTTCGGTGCATTTTTCTGTTCTCTTCCTGTAGGATCTTCTACGTTTCTCATGATTCCCAGGACCTGAAGATCTTCAGCTATATCGCCCGAGATGGTGCCAGCAACATTTTCAGGTGTAACGTCTTTAAATCCAAGAAGAAGGTAAATGGGCCATCTTTGTTCATTTTTCATTTTCCTCTGATGGAACCAGAGTAACCCCCTTCCCAGTGTTGGCCCCTCCCCTGTTGCTGGAGAGGCAAATTCGAGGTGGCTGTGCATGCGGGACATGCAGGAGTCCTCCGAGCGGTCTGTCAGTGTCCCTGTGTAATGAACTTCCCCTTCAGGTTCATCCCAGCTTCGTACTCCATGACACGCGGACAGCTCGAGCGATCTTGGGCCAACGGACAAGGGCTCTAGAACGGGACAGGTGGATCACACCAGGAGTGTGGTAGGCAGGAAGCACGGCACTTGACTTAAGTGACTTTCCATCATATTCTGAATATCGATCAGGGGCCTACAAGTCATGACATGCGGAGGCGAGTGGAGACTCTGTGTGCATGGCTGGCTGTCCTGGATGGTTATTTTGGGGTCGTAACCTTGATGCTTGAGTTAATGCAACTTTGGCAATTTGGTAGATGCTTTTTCTATCTTTTCTCCAGAATTTAACACAAACCTGGAGTTAGAAACCTGGAGTCTAGTCCCCCCTCTCTACTAGAGCCCTGAGAGATGTTATGTGGATCACTATCCCCTGTGGGTCTCCGCTTCCTTGTCTATAAAACAAGGAGGTGAGTGAAAAGCAGAGTTTCCCACAATGTCTCCTGGAAAATATTTACCACCCAAAACGTTCCATGTCAAAATTATCCTCTTTGAATTTGCTGGGAAGTCCTAAAGTTTGAGAAATCCCTTTAACTCTGTTTAACCCAGCATTTCACAAACCTGATTTGGCCACGGGATCATGTTTTTGCTGTGTAATCTGTGTAATCTCCTAGGAGCTATTTTTCTGCAGCAGGGATTTCAGAAAACACTTTCTTTATGCCTCTAAGATTCCTTACACGTCTGCTGGTCTGGCCACAAACCATGGAGCATGGCTTTCTGCGAGGACGACTTCCAGATCCCTTCCTGGGGACCCCTTCTTTGATGCTGTATGACCTCGTAGACTATAAAGCATCATTAATGGATCTGTAGGGACTGTGTCAAGGGGGCCTAATCAGGATAATACGTGACAGGGCCGTGATTCACTAATGTGTGTGTCCAGTCCCCCACCTGTCCCCCGTGCTTTGCTGATTTACCTTCTTCCTCTAAGGAGATTGGTGCCCTTGACCACCTGCTCCCAGGCTTTTTAATGCAAATCATGGAATTTGGATAGAAGGACCTAGAACTGAAAAGGTGGAAGGAAAATGCGCAAGTTGCCAGGCTTCTAGATGATAGTACAGTGGAGGGAAAGTGTGTAAGTGGGGCCAAGTCGAGGTGTATATTGAAGAACTGATAGGAAGAGGAGGAGGGAGAGGGGGGCAGAGAGAAGCCAGAGGGGCTGTGGACAAGCACGGGGGGCTTGGGAGGGCGAATGGCTCTTCTATAGTTTGGAGATATAAGAGATCTGGGAAATGCAGTGTTCCTGAGAAGTAAGAATTGGCTCCCCCATAATGTGCTCTGATAGGTGCAGCTAAAGACTACGATCCCTTTTAATTCATTTTGAATGCCCAACTGTCCATCCGACTTCCGTTTCATCCAGAGACTGGACCACATGGGCCTTGGGGTTTATTAGAGCTGCACACAGCACGTTATAATTTACCAAGTACTTTAATATCTAATCTTGCTTGATTCTTCTAAAACCAAACCTCTGTGAAGAAGTTAAGGCAGGTAGTTTTCACCCCCCGTTTCCCTGATGACTAAATGGAAGCTCAGAGAGATGCAATGACTTGCCCACGGTTGCCTGAAGAGGCTCTGGCCAGAGCCAGGGAGCCGGGCAGAATGGAAGAATTTTGAGCAGGGAAACCTAGGGTAAAGGGTATCCTTCCTTCTGTTTGCTTTGCCATCAGATCTAGCAGAGTGACACAAACACAGGGGGTCGTCCTGTCCTTCTGCCAAAACCTGAGTCGGGGAGCAGGGCCCACTGGGACTTTGACCTCGAAGTGAAGCACAGCATTAAGTTTTTATTACCCGGTGACAAGCAGTGGTTGCCCGGCTCCCTCTCAGTTCGGCTTTTCCCGTGTCTCCAAGCTCTCGGGCCTCATTCGAATCTCTGGCTCTTCTATTTCCCGTGGCCCTTTTCCCCTTAGCTCCTGAGGTTGTTACTCTCGGAGGAGTGGGTTCTCAGGCCCCTTGCTAGCCTACAGCCACGCAGCTGAAAGAAAGCTGTCCCCAGCCTGTGGGGCGCGTTCCTGCCCAAGTGTGCGTGGAAGGGCCAGTGAGGAGAAGCGAGTTGTGCAGGGAAGACCGCAAATGGGCACGGGGGACCCACCTGCAAGGTTTTGCTTGCTTATCCCGGTGAGCCTCTGGGAACGGTGATTTGGGGTTCTAGAAAGCGCTTCTGGCCTGGGGAGGTAATAGTTAGTTTGGGTGAGAGTTTTAATTGGCCAGTCATAGGAACTTATGGGGTGGGGGTGAGGGGACTTCATGCCCTCAGGAGACGTGTCTTGCAGGGATGTTTTTAGAGCATTGGAGGTCGATCAGGAGATCTCTTGACTGACAGCCAACAGACCTGGCTGTTCACCAGAGCCTTTGTGTTGATCATAGTGTAGAAAACCCGCTGATGAGCTCCTTGCTGTGTCAAGGGCTTGGGGTATCAGTGTTTGGATCACACCATGGCCCCGGTGTGGGCGCCCAGGGCCCGGACAGTCTCCTCATGTGGTTCCCGTTCACCCTGGGGAGCAGAGCTGTCTCTCCTGTGGGTTGAGAACAGGGGTCAGGCGTCTCTGCTGTCCTGTTGGAGGCCCCCGTCTGCGCCCCTGTACCACCGTGATTCTGGATCTGGGGATCCTCGCGCAGGTTGCTCACGCACACGGCCGGTGAGGTTCTCCTCTTGGGCTCTTGTCAGGAGCCAAACAACAAAAGACTGTAGCAAGCTAACCTAGCACCTGCTGGTCACCTAGGACCCCAGGTTACTCAGGTTCTGGCCTAAAAGGAAGTCATCTGTTTTGTTTACCTTGTGCTTGTGACTCTTCTAAACTCTCTATGTAAGTTCCCATACGTTATTCCTGCGGCAGGTTCTGTGAGATAGGCACTTGTTTGTTCTTCATTTTCCAGATGGGAAATCAGAAGCTTAAGGGACGTAAGTCATAACAAGTGGGACTGAGCCCAGAGAATCTGACTCTTAACCACTCCATTTTACTGTTTTCCATCAGGAAGTTGTAGAACAAGGAGTAGCCTTGTTCTCCAGGTCCTGTTTGCAATGAGATACTCATTTTCATTTGGGTATGGAGAGCTCCTTAACTCTGAATGACCCAAGGCACTCTGACACAGATTTTCCTTTTTTCCCTCTCAGTGTCTTTGTAGGGTAGGTACTGACTCCATCATGTAGTTGGGGAAGGAAAGGGCCCAGAGAAGTAGGTTGCCATTGGTCGCACAGTGAATCAACAGCGCTGCTGATGCTAAAACTGGGCCTCCCGCCTCCTCACCCCGAGCTCCAACCAACCTCTGTTCCATGAAACTCCTAAAAGGAACGTGAGCTCCTCCCACCACCAAGTGCGATGAGAGGCATCTCAGGAATGCCGGTGGTTGTGTGTGGGAAGATCCGATCATCAGGAACAAGTTCTGTGTGACTGGGAAGGATTGCCAGGATGGTTGGTGGACGTGTGTCTGCGGAGGGGGTGTCTGTCCCCTGTCATTGGGGCTTCTGCAAGAAAGGAAGGCTGGGGGCGGGGCTTCTCCTCGCCAGAGCATCTGGTGGAGACGTTTCTTAGTGACCATGGCATCCTCCCCACCCCCTCGGGGCGGTACGATGCTAGTATTCATGTGCAACACCTCTTGCCTCCTGCATGGTCTCTTGACCTCTCCTGTGTAGAGGCCGTCGCCCTCCTGTCTTTTCCTCCTGGGCCCAGGAGGATGGGGCTGTCGGCTCTGATTAAGTGTGACTGTACTTAATAGCGCGTCAGTGCATGAAGTGTTGGTGATTAACGGAAGCTGCAGGAAGCTCCGTTCTCTTCGCGGGCAGCTCCTTGAAATCATTTTGCCTGCCATCACGGCTCAGTCAGTTTGGGTTAGGAGAAATGACTTCCTCCTGTTATGCTGTCACCGTCAGATGAGGGCCCATAGCTGAGAAGTCTCACGGTCTGTCCTTGAGCGCTTGCGATAGACTTGGAGTGATGATGCCGGTCATGGGCTAAACAATAAGTCACTTGCCCCGCCGAGTTTAGGATGAAGGAGAGGGAGGTCCGACACTCAGGGCAAGGGCAAGAGCACTTTTTTTTTATGTCTTAAATGCTGGGGTGGTGGGATGGGGTTGGGAAGTCAAAATAGAGAAACCACAGGTTTCAGAACTCATCTGGTCCACACCTCTCTGTTTATGGAGGAGGAAATTAGCACCTGGAAAGATGAGTCAGCTTGCTCATGGTCACCTGGGTGCTGAGGGCCAGTAGCGAGGTTACAACCCAGCCTTCTTTCCTCTATGGTCCTATGGTTCGTGGACTAGCAGAGTACAAGGAAGAACCCAGCAGTGTACTGGAAATTTTAAGATCCCCTATGTCCTGTCGATGTCAAAACTCATACTCACTTTGAAACCAAACTTTTCCCATAGCAAGCAATATTCTGGTGTCCCAGGCACTGCCTCAATCAAATTATAGATCAAGGCCATTCCATAACCTGTTGGACAGAATCCTTACCCATCTCCCATTTCAGAGCCTTCTTACCTTGGATCTTCCTTTGTGTTGAAGTCCAAATATATTTTCTTGCTTCAGCATTGTGAATTCTGTACACTGTAATCATTTTGATAGATATAAGCTTAAATCTTTTACTACAGTTCAAAAAAAAAAGCACATTAAAGAAACATGATCTTCAGTTCTGTTTCTTTGTTGTTGTTCAGACTCTGTGGTAGTTCAGGTCAAGGTAAGGGCATTGGACTTTATTGCTGCGATAGATGAGAAGAATCATGAACCAGGGGCCGTTCTGGAACTGACTTATTGGACTTCAGGCCCCTAGAATTCAGAAGCACGTGGTAGACAGGTCTCAAGTGCGGGGGACGGGGGCAGTAGATGAGAGTGGAGAAGAGAGAGCTGTAGACTAAGGAGGAGTGTGCCCCACGTTTCTCCCTTCTTACTGTTGCCTTTGCCATCTTCATCTCCATGATGAGCACCTGCTCCTCCCTTTCCTACTTACCCGAGGACTCATTTCATCATCTCCAGATTGTGAAATACACCTTCTTCCAGGACCGCAAAAAGCAGAGCAGTGCCTAAGGTCATTCATTAAGTCAGCTGCGGAATCCGACGAATAGCTACCATTCTTCACGTGTGTGTCACACTTGGAGGATTCCCCATGTCAACAGGGCCAACCAACAACAGGGTCACTTAACGTGGGAAGAGAGGCTAAACTCATGACGGGCTGTCATTTTTCCCTGGATCAGCCAGGTACGGGGGCATCAACCTTTTCATTTCTGTCTCCCTGAAGCCACCACTGCAGGCTCTTGTGTGCCTTTGAGTCACCACCCACTGTCACGGAGTACGTGGCCTTAGTTCCTGGTGGCCGATGCGGTTCCCCAGATGCTGACACCCTTTGGTTGTGCCTTGTCCCCTGTGCTGGACAGACAGATGGCCTGGGGGCAGGGAGGGGGTGGAGACTGCGTCAGCGTGAATCAGTGCAATCGTTTGAAGAAGCATTTCTGTGTGTCTAGAGGGTAAGTAGCACCAAGTTGGAAGACTGCCTCCTTTCCAGGCCTGTTTCATCAAATTGCCTGTGACCGGCACTCTCCTGAGCTGCCGTGCTCCCCACCTGTGGCCGAGAGCCACTCCGAGGTTAGATATTCCTTCCCAGCTTTGAAAAACATCAAAGTGACCACAGCCAGCCTAGTCTTGACAACTCAAAGCCCACAAGTGCTTTGGGGCTGCTGATGGAAGGTGGCTTTTGGACAGGAAGATTGGATCCACGTGGCCGAGTACTTTCAGGGAACTTTTGTGAGACCAACCAGGATTTGTCCAAAAAAAATGTGGCAAAGTGACACTTTGTAGAAATCTAGCAAATTCCAGAGAATGGCCAGATTCTGGAACTGGGGAAGACTGCCTTCCCCGCATGCTGCTTATGAGTCCTGCTCCATGCCTGGCTGCCTTCCTGTCTTTACATCTCTACTTTGATGTCCGAAGGCCTGTTTATGGTCATGTGAGCAGCTCCTTGTGACCCATGGGGACCTGTGGAGAGGATTCTTTTGAAAGCTGCTTTTAGTGAGAGTCCTCCCTCGTGGGCTTAGGCATGGTGTACGAACTACTAAGTCTTAGCACATGTGAGTCCTGCATTCCTTGGTGGTGGCAGGCAGAACCAGCTTTCTTGCTTGGAAGGCCAGAAGGCCCAGTCCCTGGGTGGGGCAGGCGCAGCAGGCAGGAAGCAGCATGGCTGTGCAGAGAGCAAATGGCACCAGTGGAGGGAGGGACAGGCCCTGCCTGGCCCAGGTTGGCCCTCCGAGCCTCCTTTCAGTAACTTCCCCCAGTGGGGTCCTTAAATGGGGATCACCTAGCAGTAGACTTCCCACTGGGGAGGGGAGGCAAGCCTGAGAGGTCAGAGGGCACCAGAACTCACACAGCCTTTTCTGAGAACTGGGAACCATCGAGCGTCTTGGTGCTCCTGGAGTGGTGAGAAGGGAGCCCCGTGTTCTTCCGTGTCTCTCTCCTCCTGTAAAGCGGGTAGCTGGGTAGCCTGACTCCGTGTTCAAGTTCCGAGGGTTCTTCGTGGAACGTGCCACCGGGTGGAATATGACTCCATCAGCACAAATCGAAGGAAGCCGTTTAGCCGTGAATATGCACATCTAGAACTCGAATCTGACAATTTTCTGGTGGTGGAAACCATCACGCAGGCGCAGACCAAAGATCATCCGGCCCATGGCTTCTCCTCTGTTAGCGCTGTGGGCCGAGAGGGTGGTTTCGCCTTTTACTTTTCGTGCTCACCTGTGTAGGAAGAGGCAACTCTCTTAACATCTCTGTTTCTGTTGTGATAGTCAGTGCAGCCTTTCTTATTTATTTTCTGTCTTAATTGCCTCTCGGCCCTAGTTCATGAGCACTGAGGCTGAGCCGGGCACCGCGGGAGGCGCTGTCACTCCTACACGGACCCCTCTGGGGCGGTGGTGGGGGAGGTCGGAGACGGCGCTGATTCAGCCCTTCGGGTGACGTCACAGAGGCGCACACAGAACAGCTGTCCCGAAGGGCGGGTCGGGAGTGGGGGCCCGAGGTGAGAAGGCGGGGAGCCATTTGTGACACAGGGACGGTGGGACCGGGGAACCCAAAGTCCGCATTTTCTGCCTCTTGGGGGAACCGAGGTGAGGGTCCCCGGCCGCTGATGGTGAGCGCACTAACGTGTGAGCGCGAAGCACGGCGGGGACTGAGCGGTAAAACTAGCCCACTGTCTTCCGGCGGTTGCAGCGGGAGGGTATGTTCTGGACGTTTGTCCCTGATAAAGGGGGCAGAGATGTGGGCCACAGTCTAGGCTCTTCAGAGGTCAGTCCTGAGTGTGCTCGGGCATCTGGCTGGGATGCATGAGAGATGCAGGTCCTCAGAAGAGTCGGTTCCCACTGGATTGAAATCCAAGCGCTCCCTTTCGAAGAGAAGGTGAGGAATCCTGGCCCAGCCCCTGTCTAATCCTCTAGGTTCAGGGGCACGTGTGTGAGGACTTTCCAGCTTCTAACATCATCCTCAAAGCCAGTTAAGGAGAGGGTCTGTGGCTCCCAAGGATGGTGGAATTGGTCCCCTGTCCTCCCCAGGAAAACCTGAGATGTAGCAACAGATGCTCAAGTGACTGTGGAGCTTGGCCGGGTAGGCACAGCTGACCTGGGGCCCGATCAGCCAGAATATGACTAATCTCAGACGCGGGCGTAGGGGCACAGCCACAGTTAAATAAACTGCTGTGGTGGTGGGACGTTTGGGGACCCCCACAGACAAGGAGCGGTGAGCTGAGCTCTCCCAGCCTGTAGCTTACACCAGACTCGGCCTTGGGAGGAAGGTAAAAGCGGACTGATAATGTGCTTGGTCAGCGGTCCCCTCCGGAGGCCGGGCCCTGGGAACCGTGCTTGGGGCTCTTCCTGGGCGCCTGCGTGGGTCCCTTGAGGCTGTAGGGGACGAGGCTTCCCTGTCCTGTCTCCTCCTCCTCTTTCTCCAAGTTAAGGAGAGCTAGAGTCAAGCGCTATTCTTTGCCTGTTAAAAGAAGCGGCTTAGCATCCTCTCAGCCCCCCACCTCTGCCCCAATAAGGAAAGAAAGGAGGGAAAATGGAAAAGAGAAAGAGCCACAGAACAGACCCAAGTGAGCGGTGTCTTTAGAGCGAGACTGGGAAGGCTCTCTTGCTTGCTGCCGCTGGGGTTCCAGGGCACTTGGGTTCTGGGCTTCACTGGCTCTGTCTCTGTCTCCCCACCACCCCTGGTCTGCCGGAGACTCAGCGGTCCCAGGAGGGAAGACGTGACGGCCGAGTTGCCGTTGTGTGGCAAACCCACTGAACGTGTGATTATGCTTGGCGAAGGCGTCGGAAGGATCTCAACCACTTTGTTAAGCCCGGGAGGGGAACTGGGCTAAGGCCAGAATGGGGGTGTTTGGTCTTTGTCCTTCCAGCTGACTTACTGTCACGGAACCCTGGTGGGTGTCTGTTTTCTGGGCCATTTCGAGAAGAAAACTATCTTCGCACTCCTCTTGGTCAGCATGGCATCACTTTCCATCTCTTCCCTTTGCCGGTGTCATGGGTTTCTGTCCACAAGGCCCCGGCACATCCTCTCCCATCCCTGGCCTTCCCTGTGTCCTTGCAGAGGGTCCCCACCCCCTTCACTTGCTCTTTTCTTCTCCTTTCTCCTTCCCAGAGCCAGGCTATGCGAATTGTGCGGACGGTCGGGCAAGCTTTCGAGGTCTGCCATAAGTTGAGTCTCCAGCACACGCAGCAGAACGCAGACGGCCAGGAGGATGGAGAGAGCGAGAGGAACAGCAGCAGCTCAGGGGACCCAGGTAGGCACCCGGCAGGTGGCTGCGGTGAGCGAGGGCAGGCGGGTTGGGGGACACCCGGTATGGGGCTGCACCTCCCTCCACCAAGTCTCGAGCAATCAGTCCACATCAAAAAACACTTTAGTGTTTCTTTTTCTCTCTGGATTCCACACTTCTTTATGGAAGCACGTGTGGTTTCCTTATAGAAAATTACAGATGTTTATCGAGCAAGGAAACTTTTAAGCGGCTGATGCTACAACCCCCAAGAAAGCTCCAGTACAAAAGCACATTCGTGAAACAAATCAGAAAGAAGATAAAGTTTATAATGACCTTAATAGCTCTTTCCCTGTTTTCTAAATTCTGTAGTGCTGTAAACCTTCCATGTGGACATATTTCCAGTACCTCTCATTTTGAAGTGTCATCGAAAGTCGGGAAACTTGCACGTCTTTCATAAAAATATGAATTCTCCTGTTCATCTCTCACTTTAACAAAACAATACAAATTTCTGACAGCACAAGGGGCACAATGGAAAGCTATTATATTCAGAACCTGGGGGACCCAGATAAAGTGGTGTGCAGAGGAAAATCCAGAGTTTCGACTATTTACGTTAACAGAGAACCAATCGTGAAAATCAAATTAGTGAAGCATCCAACTCAGGAAGTCAGAGAACAACAAAGTAAAATCTCACACTGCAGGGCTCGAGAACGCAGACGGTTGGTTTTTATTCTGGCAGCACCAGGCCCCGGCTGTAGGGCCCCGGCTCTCTGGGCCCTAGTTCCCTTTTTGGAAGAAAACAGGAATAAAGTCGTGTCCATCTCATAGGATTATTGTGACCACAGATGAGCAGATACTTGTGAATGCTTGGTCCATAGTAAACACCAGATACATGTTAGCTGTTATTACTTTAACAGAAATATGGAAAAATAAACAAGAAAGAATAGAAAACTTCCTGGAAAAATGAGCGATGACAGATGAGTAGCTGTGCAGACACGAAGACATAAAGCTACACTAGCTAGAAATACCGAGGCATGAATGTGTCCCTGAATGGGTCGGAATAGACCCCAACACATCCAACATGTGATGTTATTCTAGATGTTGCTGGGAAGCTATTTTCCAGATGAGATTAACATTTATTTTAAAGACTTTATTTATTTGAGGGTGGGGGAGGGAGGGAGGGAGAGCACAGAAGGAGAGTGAAATGGAGAAGCAGGCTCCCTGCTGAGCAGAGAGCCAGATGGTGGGGCTCGATCCTAGGACCCTGAGACCATAACCTGAGCTGAAGGCAGACACCCAACCGACTGAGCCGCCCAGGTGCCCAGAGACTAACGTTTAAATCAGGAGGCTTTGAGTACAGCAGAACACCCTCCATAATGTAGATGGGCCTCAACCAATCAGTTGAAGGCCTTAATAGAGCAAAAGGGGAATTCTGCCAGCATATGGCCTTTGGTCTTCCCTGGGTCTCGAGCCCGCCCTACAGATTTTGGACTTGTCACATCTCCACAGTCCCATGAGTCATTTCCTTAAAATCAGTATGTTTACGGGTATTTCCCTGATACAGTTTCCATCACTCTGCAGGGCTGTATCCTCATTTACACAAGGAGGGGAGAGGCCCTGTCACATGCTCTGGTCTGCAGGGATGCCAGTAGGTTACACAGATGTCCGATCCATGCTGGACCTCCTTAAGGATCTACTCTCGGGTCTTTGACCTCTTAAATTTTGAAGAAACTGTCCTAGACCGGATGTTTCTACACGTAGAACATCATTTAAGTTACATCTTAGGGAGAGAGGTTGCAGGAGAAGCCTTGTGTATATTAATGTTACTTGAGAAAACGCTCACTGAGAAGGTAATAAGGGGAGAGGTGGCATGGCTGGTGGGCCTGTTATTTCAGCGCTGACCATCCACTACAGCTGGAGGAGCACAGCCACGTTGGTCTCAACCCACAGCCACTGTCACTGTCACCATCACCAGCTCTCTGCTCAGCCCGCCGGTCTTGCCCCGAGGCCCCACTCCCACGATCCCACCTGCCGTCCGCCCCAACCACCATCATTCTTAGTAACATTTCCTTTCCTCCAGCTTTCTCATTCTAAGATTATGGTGTGTTACCTCTAACCTATGAAATAAGTGTTGGTTGACTGTTACTGATATGGTTTAACAACGGTGCGTTCTTAGTCACGTTTTGGGGGCATCAGAAGTTACACGTGGATTTTCAACCGCATGGGGTGGTCAGTGCCCCTAATTCCTGTGTTGCTTAAGGGCCAACACATGTTACATGTTACACAGTAACTAGTTCTGTGGCTCTGAGTGGGAAATGCATGACCTCCCCCATTACACAGTGCAGGAAGGAGGCAGGAGGATCTCTCGAGTCCTGTAGTCTTGGGGCAGGTCTGAGTTTAGTGACGAATTAGGGTCCCCTCTGCAGCATTTACCACGAAGGGTAAGTCTACTTAGAGCACTGTGTTTGGGATGCCGCAGATCTGGAATGGGAAACCTTCCTTCCTCGAGGAAAGCTGCTTACTGCCCGGCCCCATAGTCCGGCCCCTCCTGCTTGCTGACGGGCTGTAAACCACTAGAAGCACGTCTCTTCTGTCCATAATGCCTCCCCCAGAAGCATTTTTATTGACTGCAGTGGGGTCTTCGCTTGTAATGAGGCGCCCCGAAGCACCAGGGTAGAGCAGTTGGTTGGTGTGTGTGCGTTTCGTTACGAGCACCTCGTATCCATGTTCGGGAGCTTTCCATTTAACGCAGGTTTATCTCCCCCTTCCCCCCACCCCTGCCCCCGCCAGAGCCACCCCACGTGACATGACGGCAGGCCCGTGACCGCGCAGGGCAGACCTGTTTACTCCGAGGACTTGGACGGCTCTGGGTTGTGCTGCCTTTGATGTCTCGTCCACCCCTTTGCCTTCTGGGTTTCAGCAACGCTTTCAAGATGGCATTGACCTTCTCAGTGTGTGCTGCCAGCGCCGTTCCCTCTGTGCCTGCCTTTCTTTCCTCCCTCATTCTTTCCACAGTTCCCTACCCTGGGGGAGATTTATCTTTTGTATCTTCTGGCAGGGGCCGCCGTGGGCCCGTCCCTGGGGCTCGGAGCCAGGTGGGGCCTCGGCTCCCGTTCCGCCTGCCTTGCTGTGCCTTGTGTGGTTTCTTTGGCTCCTGGAGAGGGTTTCCTGGGAGAGATCCCGTTCCCGTGGAGGCACTCTTCTCCCCCGGCAGCCATCCCACGAGGGGAAGGGCTCGGAATCCTTGGGAAGAATCGAGTTTCCTGAAAGGAAAGCTCTGACCATCTAGACAGTGAGCGGCGGGCGGGGCAATGTTTACTGCGCACCTGTGTCACCTGTGTCGCCGCCGGCCCATCTGCTCCCCTGCCTCCCGGCCCCGCCAGCCCCGGGACCGCCGCCCGACCCTCTGTTTCTCCTCCGTCATTTAGCAGGCGTTTATCTCGTCCCCCACCCGCACCCCCGAGGTGCCAGGCTCGATTCTGGGGATAAACCATGAACAGCAGGACGGGTCCCCAATGGCGAGGAGCCGGCCTTCAGAGTTGGGGTTGGGTACGAGCCCGTGACAGATACACTGGATCATCTGGGAGTGTGTCCGTGAAGCAGGGAAGGGGGGTCAGCGGGCTGCGGGTGGAAGCAACGAGCCCGTGGCAGGGTGGCGGGGATCAGGGTGATAGCACCGAGCTTCAGAGCCCCAGGCCTGGAGCCCGGCACCTGCCTTCCCAGCTCTGTGCCTCAGTTTATCTGTCAGTGCCTGCCTCTGAGGGCGGTTCTGAGGATAAATGATTTATACGAGTAAAACCCTTAAATCAGTGCCCAGAAAGTAGCGATGCTATTTAGATTTAAGCATATTTCCAGGGCAGTTTTGAGGCCCCAGAGTGGCCATTTCTAGCATTCCCAACTGAGCTGATAAGCTCCTGTTCTTTTTTGAGACCATTTTGTTACCGTATCTTTGACACGTAACAAGTTCTGCATTGACCCAGCGACTCCGTTGAGCCCCTGATGCCGGGCTGTGCCTTCCACGGGTCCCATCCCTTACGCTCCCCGGGGCCACCCGGCTCGGCCGGTCCTGCTGCTTGTGTCCAGCTTCCGCCCTGCGGCCAGTGTCCTCCCGCTGGCCAAGGTGACTCCTTACCTTCTTCTTCCTGAGCACCAGGCCACCGGCGCCGTCTCTCCCAGGTGGTCACCTGAGTCTTCTGTGAGTGCCGACTTCTTGCCCACTGCAGACAGATAAGCTCAAGCCGTTCTCACCATCAAAACAGACCACGCGAGCTGGCCTTGCCCCCGCATCTCCCCCGCCTTAGCTCTTTCCCTCATCGTTCAGCTTCTTGCCAGATTTCTCTGCACTCATACAGCTCCTTCCTTGTCGCCCCGTCCTGGCTGTTAGCCCTTCACCCTCCCGCGATGCAGTGTCTGCTCCCTGTCAGCCCTTCCTGGGACCATCGGTCAAGGTCACCGAGGCCCCCAGCTAGCAAACCAAACCAGCCGTTCTGGGCTTTCTGGGCACAACCTTTCTTTTTTTGTCTGCTACTTGCTTTCCAACATCCTTTACGTTTCTGCTGGGCTCGGTCCCTGGTGCTCTTTCCTGACTTCCCATGGGTTCGACTGGTGTTTATTTCCAGACCAGACCTTTTTCCTGAACTCTCCAACAGCTGATGGCTATCTCCACTTGGCTCTTGAAGAAAGACCTTGTGATTCCAGTAGGCTTGAAACTCCGTCTTACCTGCAGCCCTGCTCCTCCTGAAATTGCCCTAAAGGGCACCAGTCCCTACCGGGTCACCTAAATCAGAAATTTCAAAACTCATTTTACGCATATCCCTCTCTCCCTTCCTCCATCTCCCCATATTCCCACCCCGCTTTCTCCCCCCACCACGGTCAGTCTGTCACCCTGTCCTAATTTCTGCCCCAGAAAACCTTTTACATCTGTTCTCCTGTGCTACCGCGACCCCCTTCATGTAAGCCTTCCTGTGTCTCCCCTGGAGTGTTGCTTTCTATCTTGTTCCTTCTAGATCTGCCCTCCACATCATCTCTAGGGTAAAATTTGAAAGGATGGAAACCCTTCGGTATTGCCCACCTGCTGTCAGTCCTTCCAGATAAAATCCCGACCCTTCCTGGTTGGGTCCTGCCATACAGAGCCACTGGCAGTCAATACCTCTGTATCTTTGCCCCCGTCTGGGACGGCCCTGCACTGGCTTCTCTAGTGTCCCCTGCCTTTGACTCCGACTCTGCACCCAGGAGAGCTCCCAGGGGACACAGCCTCCTGCTGCCACCTTGGTGTCTGTCTTTTTCCTCCATCAGGCTAGGGAAGCCTTGAAAATACAGCTTTTGCTCACTTATTCTGACGCCCAGTGCCTTTCTGTTCTATACAGGTATTTTACACATACCGAAGTATGTGTATGAAATCAGCATATGTTCTGTGGTTCCTAGTTATAATTCATTGCATCAAGTAGAAGTAGTTTAAAGAAACAGTTCAGAAAGCAACACTACCCTCCCCACCCCCATCAAGTGCAGTCTTACTTCTCCTTACATGTGGGAATCCAGAGTGCCCAATCTCTTAAGTGTCCCAGTTTTGCTAGAAGGTTTTGCATAGCGTTTCTTGTCCTTGAAGCTTCCCGATGCTGGGAGAGTTGCAAATACGAGATATCATCCCCCACTACTTGTCTGTCAGGACCCGAGGAAGACCATTAGCCGTGGGTCCACCCTCTTGATTTGCCTTGTCTGGTGTGCTAACAGGCACAGCATCCAGAATGTTCTGTCTACTCCCAGCTTTACCCTCCTGGTTCTAACAGGTCTGTTAACCATCCTGGCCTCCGCCCATCAGCCATCATCCAAGCTCAGGACTTCAGAGGTGATCATCAGAGAGCCCATGCAGTGGCAGGAAATCCTTCAGTAAGCAGGTCCCGTGGCTCGGGACTCCCCTTCCTCAGCCTTGGTGTGGGAACCCCACTAGTACAAACAGAATGACTGAGAAGCCTGTGAGTCCCTCAGAAGCAGAGCGAGAACCCAGGAGAGTTTCTGATCCCTCCAGGCTTCTGGCTGGGCATTTACACACACTTGGCGCCCTTGGTATTGGGGATTCCAGGAATGGGGAGCTGGTGGGGGCTGGGGAGGGGAAGCCTTCTTCTGTAGCCCACTCCCCTGTTTTGCTATCCTGTCATGACACTGGTTCCTTTGTCAGTGTTTACTGAATACCTTCCCCATGCCAGATCCCTGGGAAACGTGAACGAGACCCAGCACTGGCCTCAAGACTGAGGGGTGTTGAAAGGTGAACGAGAAGGCCAGGCACGCCTGATCCCGGGTGCTAAGTGTGCCGACGGATGCACGGTGCCGCGGGACTGAGCCTCTCCTGGGGACTGGGGGAATCATTTCTGCTCAAAACGCAGGCATTTCACCCTGTTCATCTCCACACTGGCACAGAGAACGAGCCCATCCACCTGCTGAGAAAGAGCCACGAGTTCTCCGTGAGCCCTCTGTCTCACAGGCTAGCCCTCCCGACCATCAGGAAGGTCACTTCTGGGCGCAGGGGTGTGGAGGGACGCAGCCTGCTCTGGGTTCCTGCACGCTGGCTCGCAGGGGAGCAGAGCTGCTCTGCCAGGCCATGGTCCAGGGCTGTGTCCCAGGTCCCAGAGCAGCTGGGAGGGAAACCAAGCACCCCACTGGCGTTCTGAATACCAGACTTGCTTCCCCAGATGACTCACATGGGTTTGCAGAGGAAGGCCTGCTAGAACTGTTTGTTCTGGGGGCACCTGGCTGGCTCGGTTGGTAGAGAACCAACTTTTGATCTTGGGGTGGTGTTCAAGCCCCATGTCGAGTATAGAGATTACGTAGATAAATATTAAAAAGACAAAACCAAACCAAACCTATTTGTTCTACAAGGCAGGCCCTCTGATGACCGAGGCCTGGCTGCTCGGGGAGGGAGCTGGCTCTCTGTTTCCTACTGACGCTAACCTCTTCCATTTTTCGCGTGGTGCTCGGTCCCTGAAATCTTTTAAGAAATCTTTTTTGTGTAGAGTAGCAGTGAGCTTAATTCCAAATGTAGAGAAAGAAAAATGCTTCCAGGAAAGGCCCAGGAACGGCCAGGTTTTTATAGAATCAAGAACTAGGAACAGGGACCGAAGGAAAAGAAGACATAGCAGGACTTTCACACGTATGCGGCACGCAGCCACTGTCTTCAGTGGGGAGGTGAAAAGTAGAGTGTGGACGGACTGGAGAAGGCTTGAGACACAGCCACCCCCCTCTGTCCCCCCTCCTGCAGGCCCCTTGCCTGACTTCTGCGCTTGGTCGCAAGGTCAGAGTCTAGCTCGGGTCAGAGGGGTGGGGGGCCTGTTCCCGTCTCAGACGGGGCCTCAGGTCTCCTCACCCTCATTCTTCTGTCACATATCCCTCCTTGTCCAACTCGGCCTCTGATTTTTGCCGTTGGAGCTGGGGCCCTGGGAGCGGGGCCCCTTCCCTTGGTCTGACAGCCCGCCAAGGGTATGGCCAGGGAGCTCCCCGTGGCTCTGGAGTCTTTCCCTGGGTGGATTCCACTCCTGAGCTTAGAGGAGGTCAAGGTGACAGTCACTCCCCTTTCTTGTCGAGCCCCTGCACCCCGACCATATTGACCTTATGGCAACCTGGCAGAGTAGTCACGTCCAGCCTCAAGGAAACATCATTTTTGCTTCTGGGCTCTGAAAAGATTAAATGGGAATATCTGGCCGGGCTAGGAAGGGCGGGTGGAGAGGTCAGCAAACCAGAGGCTGGGTGCTGGGCCTGAGGTAGCTGAACGTGGCATGCTAGGAAGGGAGGAGGACCTTGTTCTTGGCGGCGCCCTGCCCTGCCCTTCCTCTGTTGTCCCACAGGCCGCCAGCTCCCTGGAGCCGAGAGGGCCTCCACGGCCACCGCGGAGGAGACGGACATTGACGCAGTGGAGGTCCCACTCCCGGGGAATGACATCCTGGAATTCAGCCGGGGTGTGACTGACCTTGATGCCGTCGGGAAGGAAGGAGGCCCCCACCCAGACCCAAAGGTAGGTGGGAGGCGACCCATCACACAGTCTGCATGCACACGACCTCCTGGAGCAGCACAGGCAGCGGCCTTGGCCACTGTCAGAGTCATGTCCTCGCCCTTGCGGGGTCAGCTGCAGAGCGAGGGGCATGGGGCGGCACCAGAGCAGCTTCCCTCTCCTCTGAGAGGGGCCCAGTGTGCCGACGCTCGGCCCTGCTGCGTGTCAGGACACCGCACGGTTATGCCTGATGAGCGTCGCCCTCCAGAGGCCCCGCGGTGCTTCCTGATGGTGCTCCGTGGAGGTCCTGCCCTCCGTGGCTCCTCGTCCCCGCTCAGTGCCTGTGCAGAGCTAATCCTCACGCACAAGGGCCGGTGTCCGAGACTCAGCTGCCGGGGCAGAGTGCCGGGGCTCCCTCTGCCTGCAGCTAGCGACCGCTGGGGCACTCCCATGCATGGGTGCCACTGAGGCTGGCCCTTGGCCCCTTGGGGGTTAGAAACCCGGGCATCATCAGCTCCAACCTCACATCTTCTGGCTGAGATGATGGGGCTCCCGGGGAGTTCTGAATAGAATCCAGACCGATACTAAGAACTTGAGAGCACATTCCAACCTGAAGACACAGCGGAAAAGCCGGGAGGAGGAGGCTGGGAAGCAGGCCTCCACTTTGACTCCCCGCGACCCGGCCACCTCCCCTTCTTGTCAGTCAGCCTTTTCTGGTGCAGATCGGTGGGTGGCTCATCGGGAGAAGCCCGTCTCTAGTCTGGAGAGCGGTACAGTCCCCAGTCGTCTGCCTGGCGTTATCTTGGCATCATGGGTCTGCCTCAAACCACAAGAGCCGTCTGTCTGTCAGTGGGTGCCTCCCTCCCGCGTGCCTAAAGAAGGACCAGCAGCAAAACTCCCAGGCACAAGCCGTCTCTCCCTGCGCTTGGTCCACATAAGCTGTCTTAGTGACACTTCCCACCTGCCAGGAGGGAGACCGAGGGGGACGGCCCAGAAACCACTTCCAGCCTGCAGAGAGGGTCTGTCCAGACCAGCGGCTCTCCCCGCGAGGCGGGCCAGCTGGAGGGGCCCCCCTCCCACAGCCTTGTGGCCCAGCGGGCAGCCCTGGATGAGGGAGCCCCCTTCCCGCTCTCGTGACAGGGTGGTGGCTACCCAGGTTCCCTAGAGATCGGCCCCTCAAGGTCCAGGTGACCAAGCCAGTATCCTCGCCGTCTGCCCCCGTCACGGTGGATCAGTTACAGAGGATCCAGCTGGGTTTCCTGCCCGATGGCCCCAGCGCGGGGCCCCATCCACATTTCTGCTGGGGACACAGCATTTCACCCCAGCCGCGTCCGTGCCCTGTGGCAAAGAGCGGCCAGTGCCGTACTCATGCCCGTCTTGTCTTCTCCTCCAGGTTTCACCCCACCCCCCGGAGCCCGTGCTGGCGGCCTCGCCCAGGATGCTCCTTCCTTCTTGCTCCGCGAAGCCCCCGGGCTTGGGCCCAGGGACGCCGCTGTCCTCCCACCACCAGATGCAGCTCCTCCAGCAGCTCCTCCAGCAGCAGCAGCAGCAGACGCAAGTGGCTGTGGCCCAGGTTCTCCTCCGCCTCCTCCCTCCCTCTCAGGCTCCACTCTCATGGGCTTGATGCGCCTTCCCTAGCAAGGGGCGAGGGGCAGGTTTACAACCTGGGGAGCCAGAAGGGATCGCTCGCGCTGTTGGATCATTGCTTACTGGGGAAGGGGGGCGTGGGGGGACGCCGTCGAACTGGAAGGAAACGCGGTGGTTTCCCGTGTGTCCCCTGCTCTGAGTTGGGCTTGGCTGGCTTGGCTGGACGTTGTTGGGTAAAGACTTGAGCTCACCAAGGATCAGGCTGCACCTAATTCCACCCTTCCTGCCTCATTGCCCTTCCTGCCTCATTTCCTGGTCTTTGGGGTGGGCAGGGGTGCCTCTGGAGTCAGGACAGGTGTGACTTTGTGCATCTGGTCTTGAAAGAGCTTAAAGTACAGCTTTGTGCAGAGACCACCCTGGCATCCTCCCCACCCTGTCCCCGCAGGTCCCCACTCTCCGTCAGCGCTTTGCTACTTCCAGGCGGGCCGTGACAGTGTCCTGGCCTTGGCATTTGCTGTAAAGGGATCCAACTCATAAGACCGTAGCTGCCGTATTTGAGCCACAGGACTGGCTTCGATCTCAGGAGGAAAGTGCTGTTTGAGCCCCAGAGGCTTGTCCGGCTGCTGCCGGCTGTTGAGGAGGGGCAGCCGGTGTCTCTTGCTGCCTCTAGCAGCCATCCCTTCTGCTTGCTTTCCGCGGAGGGTGTTACCGTCCCCATCTTCCTCGGGCCTTGTGCATTTGAGGTTCATCTTCACTGTGGCTGATCAGGGAACAGTGAGGACAGGATCGCTCCTACCGTTCATAGGCTAAATTCTGAGACCGAGGGACAGTTCAGGACCTGGGGGAGTAGAGGAGGACAGCGAGGAGGAAGAGGAGGACAGCGAAGGCTTCAAGCCTGGGGGTTGGGGAGCGATCTAGGAAGGTAGCTCCATGCACCGGCCTGCTCGATCTGTGGGGCGAGGCTGACCTCTAAGGTTTTCTGTATTCTGGAACGGCAAGGAGCAGACTTCTCTGGGAAGCATTTATTGATCCCATCAATTCTCTTGCTTACTCTTCTCGAGACCCTTGGGTGGAGCGATCACCCAGACAGAGTGGTCCTTTCCCATATGTGCACCTTGAGAAGTCGCCGGCAGCCTGCCCAGAGCCGGATCTGCTGTGACTTAGTTCTGAGAAGACCTTCTAACACGGTCTCACACAGAACGGGCCTGGGGCACAAGGCTCGCTGGAAGCCTTTGCGGGTTGGAGAACATAGAATCAGTGGGGCATGGCTCTGCAATGATGTGAGCCTTTTAAAAAATTCTGACCATGGAACAAAAGGACGTGGTGTGCTAATGCTAGGAGCGTTGGCAGGTGTTTCTAGAACAACAAGAAAAAGGAAGGACTGCCGTTAATGGCCTCTCACACATGGGGGCGGAAATCACTGCTCTTTGTCAAGTAACAGAATTCATCTCCTTAATGGCAATGTGGTAGTCCCGAGAGTCCCCTCCTCCCCGGGGTGCCAGGTGACAGGAGCACAAAGCCCGAGTGCCCCAGCGCAGGGCCATTCCATGACTCACATCATCCCCGAAAGTTTCCCCTTGAATACAAATCCATTCTCCAACCATAATTCTTTTCTCTTTTGGCATATCAATTGCCAAGTAATTATTATTTATCTAAGAAAGGACTTGATGCATATTCATGATGGATATTATGAGAGTCGTTTGAATTTGAAGTCACCGCTAAATACTGAAGAGAAACGGTATGCAAGCCTGTAATCTGCACGACAAGAAGATTGTCGTGGCCGCCTATGCAAGTGTTCGGTCTGCAAAGCCACAAGACCTGGAATTTATCATGGCTTTGCCGCTGTTGGCATGAAACCCTAAGATGGGTTCTCTGGTACCGAATGGGGCCTCTGTCTCAGTGGGACAGCCCTGCCCTGTCTCAATGGTGTCTCTCCTCGAAGACAATGTGTCTCGGTGCTTGCGGCTCACTTCATGAGCCCTTATCTGTTCCAGCGTCTTCCACGGGCTGGGAGCCCTGAGCCTCCGAATCACAGTCTGTGGGTGGCAGTTGGTGGCGCCCTCATTGACACTGGGTTCAGGCAGAAACATACTGAAGGCCAGCGTAGCATATTCATCCTGGGGAGGTGACAGGTAGGGTCCAGGACTCGTAGGATCTTTAGTTGGACAGGACCTCAAGGTCAGAGACTGCTTCTTAAACACACGCCTCTCCCACTCTCTGGCCTCCCCAGGTGCAGGCTCTGGGCAGTCTTGCAGTTGGCGTCTTTCTCTGCTGCCTGGAAACGCAGCAGTGGTAGGGTCGTATCCGAGGCTTCTGGCTCCTGTGTCTCCTGGCACACTCAGCCCTAAGCCTTTCTTCTGTTACGAGTTTCTCTGTATGTTCCTCCTTTTCTCATTCTCTTTGTAGCACTGGATCCAAGGGCTTCCTGTTCGCATTCGTGTCTCTGGGTAGCAACAATCAAAGAGGAGACAGAGGTAGAATAATAGGTCTTCTTGATATCCTTTGTGCATTTAAGATAGATCCGCTCCAGCATACTTGGTTTCTCCGTGTGGTGAGATTGATCTCAGTGTCCAGCATGAGGTCAGCTTATAGTCATCTTGTCAAACTCTATTGCCACCAGACTGCAAGGTTTCTGTCATCTTCATTTAACTGCCGGTAGTCCCCAGAATTCCAGTGGGCAGTGCTATGAGCTCAGCACTGCAGGTAGGAGTGCATTTTCCTTTCCTCTGGGAGCATCCAAGTCCTCCTGGGTAGAGCTAAGGGTACAGAGTATCTGCGAACAGGTGCACTCTTGGGGTCCCTTCTTGCATTATTTATGCAACCCCCTCCCCCATTTACTGTCCTAGGCTATTCCCGTTTGCTCTTATCCTGGGACGGGGCTTAGATCTCTCTCCTTCAAGGTGTTCTGATATGGTCTAAGACCTTGAGATCTCTCCCAGCCTCTCCCTAAATTGGTTCAGAGCTGGACTAGAGGAGCCTGCCCTGCCTTACGGGCATGGAGGAGATGGTGTTGCCCAGCCACTCAAACCTTTCTAGCTCATATTTCAGCATGTAAACAGTGAATACCCAAGCCCCCTTGACTGCTTTCTCGACCCAGCATGAGGCTTGCCTGGCTGCCCTGGCTTCCTGTTTCGAGTTGGGCCAGAAGTTCAAGGGTGTGAATGACCGTACAGACAAGCCTTGAACCAGAGCTGGGGCATAGCCGGCACCTGCATGGCCTTGCACCAGGCCCATCGGGGTCCAGAACTGGTCTGGGCACTGCGGCTGACCGGCGGGGGTGAAGGGGCCAGATTCCTTCCCAGCGTGCCAGCTGCGGGCTCGGCCTGTGCGTGCACCGCTGCTGTTTAGAAATTCCTCCCCTACCTGCTGCTACTCGGGCTTATTCTGAAACCCGTGATGGGTTCCTTATGCTTCTCGATCGCGTGCACTCTAGTTAGCACTGAACACACTCCCGCACCCCACCTCCAGGCCTTAGACTTTGTTCTTGTCCCCGTGGCTTCTCCTGGTCACCAGCACCCTGGGGGCCGCGCCTTGTGCATGCTGAGACAGCGCCGCCTGCCTCTGCTTGTGTGTCTGGTGGGGGGGTCGGGGGGGGGCAAATTGCTCTGGTTCTCTCCACGCCATTTCCATGTGCCTGCTCCCTAACTTCAGCCTGGCCCTGCCCCCACTTCTCACGGAGGAGCTGGAGTCCAGGCAAGTAGGCTGGAGAGTGAGCGGGCGGCGGTCTGGTGTCGCCGGGTGGGCTGAGGGTGGGCGTCAGAGCCGGGGGGTGCAGGGCTGAGCTCCCCCTCCCCCACGCTGGCCATGGCCTTCTCGCTGACCTTGTCGGTGAGCGGAATAGTCCTTGCCCAAGAGCCCTGTAGCCCTGGAAAGCAGAAGCGAACTCATACCTTTTCTGAAATGAGTACGGCCTACTTTTTTGCAAAAGGTGCTTCATTCTTTGAAAGAACAGCATGCCAGACACAAATCACGGTCCTGTCTGGCAGGGCAGGAGGGCGTGCTGTCTGCGCTTGTTTCAGGATTGAGGAAGGGAGCCCACAGAGCCGGAGCAGGCAGCCCCCGCCGAAGCTGAAAATAACGCTGCCTTATTTCAGCGCTTCCAAGGCCAGACCCACGTGGGCAAAACCCGGGGACGATCACATTATCTCCAGTTTAAAAGCAGCCCAGGCCATTCTGTCTCCTCCTGGCCTGGCTGGGGTTCCCCAGGGGCACGGAGAGCTGCTTGAGCCTCGTACCTGCTCCCATCTTGGGCGGCCGCAGAAGCCAGCAGGCTCGTTTGCGATGGCTGTAGGCAGCAGCGTGTGCTTCCGCACTCCTGGGGTTGGAAAACACCTGAAATGTTCTAACTCTGCACTTGCGAAGCTAAAATTCTGATCGAATCTGCGCAAGGAGCACACTGACCCAGGGGCATTTTCTCATTGCTCTTAGTGCCATGTGGAAATGTTCGACTCAAGGACTGGCTTTTCTGTATGGACAGCACTCTGCCCTGGGAGACTTAAGCACCTGTGTACAAAGCTCCCCATATTCTCCCCCCACCCCCGCCCACCCTGGCTTCTGCAGGAGGGGACTCCTCTTGTGTCCCCAGTCCTAATTCTCTGGTGTCACAAGGGGATCTAGAGATTTTCTTCCCTGAGTCTTTGACGAGTGGCCCTGGTGCTGGAATCCTGTGTCGCCTGAGCCTCTAGGCAGGCCCCTCAGTTGACAGTCGGAGAAAGTGAAGTGAGGTCCAGGTAGAAGGGAACGACCTTTTGTGGCAGAGAGAGTCACCAGCAGTCTGGAACATTCCAGCTCCTGGTCTAGTACTCTCAACTGGCCTGTCCGTTGGGACGTCCAGGTGCAAGGGGGCAAGGCCCCGAGTCCGTGGTGTATGCACAGGGAGCCCCCCTCCCGTAAGTGCCGGTTAGCAGGAGACGGAATTCTGTGCTTTTTCTGCTTATGGGCATTGAAAAATTCTGTTCCAAATTTCTGCCTAATGCTTTTGTTTCATTCCAAAGAAACTAGAAAATGGATAATGAACAACTCTGCCTGCTCAGTAGATCCCTTTCAATGATAGTCTTGGTTGGAATCAGTCACATTACTCACGGATGGAAGGTGAAGGCTGGCCCTTCCTCGGGGGGCCCTTCCGGGAGCTTCCCACAGCAACTGTCCTGTTTCTCAGAACCAGGAAAATGCGGGGCAGGGGGGCTCTCAGGTGAAATATCTCCATGCCTCAGTTTCCAAAGAAGATAAAGACTTAACAACCACCCACCATTTGATACCCAGATTAAAATGTTACTCTTGCTTCTTTCCCTCTTCTCATGGCTCTCTAGATCTTTCCGTAGTTGATACGGGGCAGCAAAGGAGGCTCATTTCTAAACCGAAACGCCAGTTGTGTCCTTAGCCTCACCTTATCGAGGACGGACTCACTTCACATTTCTTAGGCATCCTCCCCGGGGCGAGACAGGCCCAGCCTCAGGAACCCCTAATGGAAAGTGGCAACTAATCTCATTAGTGGCTCCCACTTAGAAGCAGAGGCAACTGCAGGGCCAGGTCCTCCAATCTGCCAGGAGGGAAGCCGCTGCCACATCCAGCAGTGTGGTTCTCCAAGTGCCGGCGGCTGGAAGGCGCGGGCGCTGGGCTGGGCAGGGCAGGTCCCTTGGCCACACTACGGGGTGGATATAGCCTGTTACTCCCCGAGAAAATGCATCTCGTCAGAACCAACTGCTCTTCAGAAATCCAGAGCATTTGTTGTCTGAACCAGAGTCGGCTAACCCTTCCGGCCCCTCTCCTGACCCCCACCTGACCCACCCCAGTCAGCCTGCCTCTGACTTTGTCCACACCGTCGTTTTAGTCCAAGGAAGCCTCTTACCTGTAAGCTGCCTTGGTCTGGGTCAAATTCATTAGCTCCCTTTCTTCAGGGACCTTCCAAAACCCTCCACAGAGACCCCTTTATCCACCACTTAGTGCAAGAATCTCGTGTGCGTGAACATGGCTGTTGCCTTGTGACTCAGTTTCCTCAAGCCAGGCTCCTGACAAAATCACCCCCCCCCATCTCCCGCTGTGTTTTCTCTCTATACCTTGTTACGCACCGAGAACAGACCCCTGACCCAGCGTCCCGAGCAGGCTGGGTGCGCCATTGCCAGCTGCTCCCCTGTGAGGGGAGAGTGGATGGAGGTCCCTCTGTTCCCACAGAGTCCCCCTCTTCCGTAAAACGTTGGCTTCCACCCATCCAGGTTCGCAGGAGGAGGTCCTATGAAGCAGTCAGCAGGTGTTTGACCGCTAGCAGGTGTAGGGCACCTGGAAATGAAGAGGGATGGGCAGTCAGGGAAAGAAAGTGGCCCCCCAGAGGCGACAGCACAGAATTTATTATGACCCCCTCACTAGGGAAGGGCATCTGTGGGGCTCCCTGCTTCCCATTACATGTGGGCCCGAGGAAGGGGAGAGGAAAGGCCACTTCTCTGGCCTTTCTATGACTCTCTTCTTAGCTACCGGGCCCGTATATCCATTTCTGGTTTTCTCTCTTAAAAGACACGAGGAGAAGAAGTTCCCTCCTTCCACATGGCAGGAACACGCTCACAGACACTCTCCTGGCAGGGCTGGGGTTCAGGGGCTGGGGCTCGGCTCATTCGTACCTCTCGCTCTGCATGCTGGGCCCTGAGGGGTCTGTGAGTGACCCACCACGTCTCTCACTCGGGACATTCAGAGAGACCCCCAGGTCCAGCGACCCAGCTTCTTGGAGCTGCTTCCCTGAATTCCAAGCCCAGGTCCCCATTCCACCCCGGAAGGGCTTCTTTGTGTTGAGTTGAACATGGCAGGTGTCTCCGGTCCCTGCGGAACCCCGGTGACTCCTGGGTGCATTCATGGCCCTCTCCCCTTTCTGTCCTGTCCCCTCCCTGTCTTCTCCGCCTCCCGTCTGCAGGTTCACTTGCTGAAGGACCAGCTGGCTGCCGAAGCCGCCGCGCGGCTCGAGGCACAGGCCCGCGTGCACCAGCTCCTGCTGCAGAACAAGGACCTGCTGCAGCACATCTCTCTGCTGGTCAAGCAGGTGCAGGAGCTGGAGCTGAAGCTGTCAGGGCAGAATGCCAGTAAGTGGGGGCCCCGCCCAGCCTCGCTCCCCTCTGTGGAGGCTCCGGAAAACGCCTCTTCTTTTCCCTAAAGCTCTTGGTGGGGTTTTCTTAGGCCCCTGCCCTGCCCTGGTATTCTAGCAGAAGACAGAGGCGGCTCTGTTTATCCCGTCCATATGCTTCATGGAACAGCGAAATGGCAGAGTCAGAGAGGAGCTTGGCTCCTTCTAGCCCAAGCTTGACCTTGAACGTCCCTGGGGGTCCCTGCCACATGTTCATCCAGGCTCCTCTTGAAAGGGGCTCAGATACTCCATGTCCTCCTAATAAGGCAGGCTGTTTCTTTCTTCGTGGGCTTTTCCAGTGGAAACAGACTAAGCACCTGTCGGTGTCACGCTGCCTGGGGTCTACCCTCCCCCGCGCTATAGTTTACAACTCTAGCATCGAACATGCTGGTAGCCGGTGTCTGCTCTGCGGATAAGGCAGAAAAGAACTGGCCAGATAGCATGGCTGGTTCCGGGCAGAGGTTGCCTGGCCTGAGATGCCCAGCTGCCTCTGTGCTGGCCTGGGAGGTTCGAGAAGGCAGCACATCGCCAGGCTTCCCTCGTGCTGACCCGTGGCCTAGAAGCGTGCTCTAGATGTGTGCTGGTCACAGAGCCACTGGCCATCTACCGTGCCAGAGGCTGTGATAGAATTTCACGGACAGGATGTCGTCTAACCCTTAGAGTTGTAGATGTTATGCCCATTTTGTACATGAGAGAGTCTCAAACAGGTGAAGGCAGCTCAAGGTTCTAGAACCAGCAAGGTGTGGGGCCAAGATTCAATCCTGGGTCTGACTGCAAAACAAATGTTTCTCCTGTGAGACCAATAGTTCCCTCAGCCTATCCCCTATAGCTTTTTTAAAAAATGGATATTCCCAAGTCCAGCCCATCGAGGTCATGATCAGTAGGTCTGGGCAGGGCCAGGACTCTTGCTTTAAGCGGCACGAAGGTACAGATTGGGAACAGCCCCTGCATTTCCCCACTGGAAGCCTCTCTGGGCTTCCATCTCTGTTTACAGAGACCTTGCTCTGGCCCTCTCGGTTTGTACCCAGCTCGTGTCTCCCCCACGCCCCTCCACCCCTGGCCGCCTCGCTAATCTGGCCTGCTGTGCTCTTGTCCCCCCTCCAGTGGGCTCCCAGGACAGCTTGCTGGAGATCACCTTCCGCTCCGGAGGTCTGCCGGTGCTCTGCGACCCCACCACCCCGCAGCCGGAGGACCTGCCCTCACCGCCCCCGGGCGCAGGCCTGGCTGAGCTGGCCCACCCTGCTGGCAGCCCCCTAGGTAGGCGTGACTGCCTGGTGAAGCTGGAGTGCTTCCGCTTCTTGCCGCCGCCTGCGGGCCCGCTGCTGGGGGGCCTGGAGCTCCTCAAGTTCCGCGAGTCGGGCATCGCCTCGGAGTATGAGTCCAACACGGATGAGAGCGAGGAGCGCGACTCATGGTCCCAGGAGGAGCTGCCGCGCCTGCTCAACGTCTTGCAGAGGCAGGAGCTGGGCGACAGCCTGGACGATGAGATCGCCGTGTAGGGCGGGCCGGGGCGCGGGGCCGGGGCCGGGTACAGGGCCGGAGGGGCGCGGGGCCGGGCGCACCGCCGAGGATGCCCGCGCGGCGGAGGGCGGTGAGCGCCGGGAGGACGAGGACAAGCGACTTTGGCTCCAGCCAGGGGCCCCAGAGAGCCTGTGGTTTCAGGAAAGAATTACGACTCTGCTTTGGAGGGTCCGATGGGGGAGAACTGGGACTCCCAGAGGCAAGTGGGCCCCTCTCTCCCACTTGTGACTTGGGAGGGGAGGGCAGGGCCTTCCAGAGCCGGTGGCTTCAGGAGAGGGTCCCTCGTACGGACCGCCAGGCTGCCCAAGGACCTGCCATGTGTGGGCTGTTTCATCAGGCTCCTCCTCTCTGTCCCACCCGGGGTGGCCCGGGGAGCCCCCTCCCGCCCCATCTCCCGATGCCACGGCAAAGGGAAGCCATCAGGGGCTGGCTCAGGTCCTGTGTGTCTGGATATCCAGGATGTTACCAGTTGCCTATCCCTCCCCTGACCTTCTGGAAGGAATTCCTTCTCTAGGCCGTTGTGGAGATGACAGAGGTTGAATGCCCGGGGTGGTAAGGGACGGGCTGGGGCTCTCAGTGGGATTGTGGAATTGCGATGTGTCATGTCGGGTAAGCTCTGGGATGACTTGAACCTGGACACTTGCTCTAGCTGGATGTGAGGTGTTACTGCCGAGGGAGACTGGGAGTTGAACATCGTTCAGGCCCTGGCGAGGTGGGGGCAGCCCCTTCGGGGCCCCAGATGATGTTGGTCCGATTCCTCAGCGTGGGAGCCCCCCCCCCGTCCTGCCTGTAAGCCCAGCTCCTCCGCATGGAGGCTGGGAAGCTGCCCCCTTCTCCCCTCCGTGTCTTGCCTCAGGGTCCGAGTCGGCCGAGGCTCGTACAGCACCCTCCCCTCGGAGAAAGCCCCCGAGTCCCCGGCCTTACCTCTCAACCCGTGCCCTCCACTGGGCGTTAGTGGTCAGCGCTTACTGCAGGAAAAAAAACCAAATGCGAGCTGGTAGCTGAGACTGTTTCTTTCCACTCTTCAGAATCACTGCCACTTTGTTCAGGGACCACAGCCCTGTCCCCCCTTGACCCGTCTTTGACCATCCAGGCCTTGTCTGCAGAACGCCATCTCGGCCGGCCGGCCAACCGTGGCAGGGAGGCCATGCTCCCTTTGCGACAGTCAGGCCACGAGTGGCCGTTAGCAGATTTAAAGCGGCCCCGGGAGAGAGCCGAGCCATCCCTAGGGTCCTGTGTGTAGGGAAGTAAGTCTTAATCCAGGATGATGAGCAACATACCCAGACTGCAGTACCCTGTGAGGATTCGGTGGTGGTGAGGATGGAGTTGCCCAAAACACAGAGTTCTTCAACTCCGACCTTGCTTTATAATTTATATAAATGGAAGCGCAGCCCTTTTCTTAAATAGCTGGGTTTCTTCTACACTAGAAAGTCCAAAGGAAAGGAAATACACATAGCTTTATGGTGGCCTTCCTGGGCGCACCAGGGCATTGGCAGGAAGAGGATGGGGTACAGACGGATGTGTGCGCGCGCGTGTACAGATAGGCTTGTATGCCCTGTGAGGGAAGGTGAGTGCGTGTGTGTGTGCATGTGAGAAGTGACCGGAGAGGAGAGAATGGGAATCTCCAGGGCGTTTGGACGACAGCAGAGTTGTGTTGTTTTTAGTTGGGGAGGGCTGGTTCTGTTTACTTTGCTGTCTTTTCTCATTAGTCGTTGGATGGAATAGGTCCAGATACACAAGGAAGAAGGAGGAAGGTGAGAACCCCAGACTGAAGGGGGTGTTGGGAATCCGGTGTGGCTGAGCCGGCTTCCCAGACCCTCCCCTGGGTGCGGCCTCTCTGAGCGGTAGAATCTTCTGGAGTGTTCCGGACAGTGGAAGGTCTGGCTTCTCAAGGAGCCACTGGGTTTATGGAATGCGGCAGGAGAGGGAGGGCTGGGGCGGGGAAGGGCGAGGGGTGGGCGGGGGAGTAGTTTCCGAAGGGTTTAGAGAAGCTTGCAGAGGGAAAGAAGAAAGGGAATTTAGGAGAGATTAAAGGATCTGAGGGGGCTGTAGGGCTGACTCCGGACCCATCCAGGACCCCTGCCCTCGGATGCTCCGCGGTGGTTTCCAGCTGCCTAAGCCCCAGCCTCTCCCCAGAGGAGGCCTTCCCTGGAGCACTGGTTTGCGTGTCCACATTGACCCCAGTGTGCCTGGGGTGTGGCGACGGGAGACAGGATGGAACTAGGGGCCTTGACGGGTCACCAGCCACCAGGCAGAGAAGAGAACATCGCAGACCTGATTTCCTAGCGACGTCACCTTCTCCTCTCTCCTTGCTTCTTGCTCTGCTCACTCAGCTCCTGCCTTCCTCCTTTTTCATCCTTCTGCTCTGCCCTGTAGACAGGACAAGTGGACACCGGGGGGGCGCCTACCTTACTGGTGCCTGCCTCAGCCTCCCCCCAGGGGCCGGCAGTCCTGGGCACGTGAGGCTCTCCCAGGTGCGGAGCCGGCAAAGAATATCTCTGCACAGAACAGACTGCGTATTGGGATGAAAACGATACTCCTTCTATCTCTGCTTCTACCAACGCTCTCTGTGAAGCCCCTTCGTAGCTTCCCTTCTCCCCAGGGCTCCTGTTCAGCACTTGTGTTCCTTTGATTTCCTCTGCCTGACCGCCTCCTCTCACCCCACCAACCCTGAGCCCTCTGCTTCCTGAAACTCTTGTGTCATTAACTCTGTCGGTTCAACTCTCTGGGACAAGATTCTGTTCATGTAAAGTGCACTTACTCCCTGGATGTCGTCACTAGTCTGGTGGCTTTTGCTAAATAAACCTTTCTTATTTCTAAAAGCTCTTCCATGGTCTTTTCTTGCTTCTTCTCTCTGCTCCCTGACTTGCCCTCACTTCCATCCCACTTCCCAAGCCAGCGGCCATCAGCTCTGCGAGCCACTGTTCTCAAGGGCGGTGGTGGGCACAAAACGGGGGGGGAAGATGGTGGCTTCAGGTGCGATTTTGCTAAACCAGACTTGCTCATCAGGCGGCTGTGCTATGGTTCTCCGGGGACAGTGTGGCTTCCCCGGGGGGACATTCGGCGGTGCCTGGAGACAGTTTCGGCTTGACCGAACTGGGGGAAGGATGCGTTTGATAATTAGCGGGTAGAAGCCGGGGACGTTGCTAAACATCCTACAACACACAGGACGACCCCCCACCCGGCCAAGAGAGAATCATCCAGCCCCAAATGTCAGTAGTCCCGAGGTTGAGAGGCCCCAGGCTCGTGCCCGTTGTTCCAGACTCTCCCACGCCCGGGTCTTTTCACACTGCGGACGTCACTGGCGTATAAGCACATTTTGAGTGCTTGAAAAAGTACTACATCATAGATATTTCCAGCTATAACTAAGATCATCCAAATCATAACATTTCTTGGACTCCCTGACTAAATGTCTGAACTACATGGTAGGTAGGACTCTGAACGGCCCCGTTCCTGAAATGCCCATGTAGGCGACTTTTGCATTTTGGGAAATAGGAAATCAGAGTGAGGACCCCTCTGCTCCCTCCCTTAGGGGGTCCAGGGGGTGACATCAGGGCTCCCCAGAGAGACCACCCACCCTGGAGTGGGCAGGCTGGGGGTCTGGAGCCCACAGTACAAGTACCCTCTTGGACTCTGGCTGGGATGGTAGCAGGTGGGGAGAGAGTGAGTGGGGAAGGGTCTCGCCATGTGGGACCTGACGAGATTTGAGCCCAGCCTCTCACAAAAGAACCATGACCGGCATTGTAGCAGGACAGGGATGAGCAGAAACAGGCCCGCTGAAGCAGAAAGCAGAGGCCTCACTGTGGGACCACTGGAAGGGCAAGGGGGAATCTTCCACCCCAACCTGTTGGCCAGCGGGGGGGCCAGGGGGAGGCAGAGGTAAAGGGAGGTTTGGTGTTGGGGGCCCCGGAAAAGGAGATGCCCCGCAGCGGTGAGAGGGCCCCCTTGGGGCATTAGGGAGCTGAAATGAGAGGTAAATAAGGCCTAAAAATAAGACCATTAAGCATTCAGCTCTCTTTTCTTTTTTTAAAGCACATAATGGGTAAAACAGTTGTCCTCCCCACACCCCTGGTGTTCAGCCATGTTTCTGGGTCGGAGTTGGTAGTGAGGCTGCCTCAGAAATGGGATGACCGTCGGGGCTGCCTGCTGCTGCGTTCCTCAGTAACAGGAAGCCACGTTTTCATGTGTGTCCCTGCCTACTTTGGCATGACGCAGCTCAGCCAGGTACGGACGCCCCCCGTGTCAGAAGCAAGTCTGCTGTGCTTCAGCAAGCATGCCCCTTCCAAGTGAAGGGTTGTGGTGCACGTGGTGGGAGTGGGGGTACGCCCGGCCTCTCCAGCCTCTTTCCTGCCTCACGCAGGGGGCCGTGTGGTCCTCCCTGTTCCTCCCCTCGGGAGATCTAACAACTGAGAAGCTTTCAGAGGGCGCAGAGGTGCTGCAGGGGGAGAGCCTCCCTGTGCCCGCAGTAAAGGGCATTCACTCTCCTCCCCTCCGGCCGAGCTGTCCCGCAGGGGAACTGATCACAGGGGACCCGCCAGTAAGCCGGCATCTTCGGGGAGGGTTCTCATGCTTGCGCTGCCCCCAGAATCACCCAGGAGGCTGCCGAGAGCCCAGCGGCCAGGCTCCCACCCCCACCCCCACCGAGTTTCTGATTCCGTGAAGCTGAGATTTCATTTCTAGCAGATTCCCAGGGGATGCTGACGCCGCTGACGCTGCTGTTCTGGGCACCTCACTTTGCAAAGTGCCCCTAGAGAGGCTCTTCTCAAACTTGAGGAGAGGGAACAGGGAGGCAGGAGGGGCAGCGAGGGGGACCTGCTGTTGCTCGGCGACCGTTCGCCAAAGGGGGCAGGGGATGGGGACCCAGAAGGACCATAGGTGGATCCAGGTGACCTGGGACTTCACAGAGGCTGTGACTAACTTGGGTTTATTGACATCTCTCTGGAGGCATGAACGGGCTTCCTCCCCACTTTACCTGAGGCGCCCACCCCCAGCCCCCAACCCCCAGCCGGGCTACTTAAAGGCCTGGCAGTTGCCTGAGGAGAGCCGGTCCCCCGGCCAGGCCCTCTGCTCCTTGCCCCAGAGGGTTTTGAGCTTGCGGTAGTACACCTTGCAGCTGAAGCCCTCCCTGAAGCCCCCCTTGATGTGGCTCTTGAGGGAGTGCAGGGTAGGGTACATGCGGCAGCAGGCCGCGCACTTGTAGCCGCTCTGCTGGGCCGGGTGCCACCTGGAGGCCGTGAGAATGTCCTGGGATGTGATGTTGTCCGGGGAGTCCTGGCCATGCCTAGACTTCTTGCTGGCCCCTCGGGGGCAGGTATTCTCTGGGGAGGAAGAGGACGAGCAGATGCTCTCAGCCAGGTCCTCGGGAAGGCAGCTGTCCCCCCTGCCCTCGTCCCGCTGCACCTCTGGGAAGCTGTAGGCCTCCAGGTGGCTCTCCTCGTCCGTGCAGACGAAGTAGCTGTAAGGGGAGAACCAGGGCCGGTAGATGGTGCAGTTCCGTCTCAGCTGCTCCCCGTTCTGCGGGTCCCTCAAAATGCAGTCTGCGGAGGAAAGGGTGGGGTCTGAGCTCGAGGCCCCAGGGCGGCGGCGGGGGGGGGGG